>APFE030016010.1:123552-151294 GCA_000404065.3 Pinus taeda | reverse complement strand
GAAGTTCATGTGCATCTGCATAGGTTGTTTTCCATATGTCGGCATCCACCTACCTAGATGTGCATGTGATTTATCCTTCTCATTGCATTTATATGTCACTCGCAATCTAGGCTTCTCAAACCGTGTGTGCATCATTATTCGGCATTCACACCAGTCCTCAAAGCTCCCTCTATGCACACCCCACCACCTTGCGGGCGTAGCATGTCGTACTCAATTCAAGCCCTGGAAATGTTTCTTTTTTGGCACCTCCCTTTAAAACTTGTCTACAAAAGTATCTACCTCACTTAACCCATCATAAGTAGGTAGATCCCTCACTTCTATCGATATGTAGCGCAACGATCTTGTCATCATATGACAATTAAGCATGGTTACCTTGTGTAATTGGTTCTGTCATCGTTCTATCTCCTCATCCGAATCTGAAGTGCAGGATCTTTCGTGCTCCCATGATATTTGTCCATCCGTGGTGGGATTTACCCAGTCTTGCTCTCACGCAGTTATCTTATAGATGCAGTCCAAATTGTCATTGCTTTCATAGTCATACACTGACTCTATGTAGCGTGATCCCTTAGCAGGGTCTAAGGGTATAACTATGCGCAGGGACTTCTTCTCAAAAATCATCTTGCGCTTCTTCAGATAAATCACCCCATTCATGTCAGTGGTACAATCAATTCCTAAGAGCATGAGGTAGGGATTGTTCTCATCAAAAATCTCTATCAACTCAAAGTTTGCTAGTGCACTCGCTCCCTCAATATCCACTGTGATTCCCTGCAATCGCCCTAGGGGTATTGTCCTCTATTGGTTCGCCATTCGTAGTTGAATAAGAGACCACTGCAGCGTAAGCCTCCCCATGCTCTCCCATGTCTTCCTCGATAGAACATTCACATCTGATCCTAAGTCTAGAATTACTTGATCCATCTCATATTCTCCAATCTACGCGGTTAGCCTCATTTCTCTCCCCGTCCTTATCTTATGTTTTTTAATCTTTCAGACTACGCGTGGTTCCCCTGGTGTGGTCCCAATGCATCTATTAATGGTTTCCTGCAATCCTTTTACAGCCTTATTGTTGCACAGTAGCTTCATGCATGTTTCCAGGAATGTTGTAAGCATAGATGGGTCCATTTCTAGCTTAGTTCTATCTTTGCTTCCTGAAGTGGAGGCATCATCAAAGCTATTCTTAGCTTCCATTAAGGTTTCCTTAACATGCTCCTAATCAAACTCTAGTTCCTTCTCTAGAGCTTTGTGAACCCAAGTGCTATGTTTGGGTTGATTGCCTTTATCATCTCCCATCGTAATTCCACTTCGGAGCACAATATTCACATTCGGATCATCCTTGTGTGGCTCAAACCTCATCATATGTAGTTTCTGAGTCGAGGGAGGTGGTAGCACTCCCTTGTGACATATCCTAGCTATCAGCATCTGACAATCCTCCATCTCATGATCAAACAAGGTACAATACATAAATGATGGGTGTGTTTAGTTCATACAATTGCGAGCATAATGTCTCGGCCCTCTGTAATTGTAGCATATCAGTTGTTTGTGACCTCTTCTAGTTTCTCCTCCACCTTGACCTTGTCCATGTCCCTGAAATCTTGTTCACGCCATCCCTGCACTTGGGTCTAGGGGTCGCGATTCAACCTGAACTATATAGGTGGGAGTTCTATCCATCATTAACTCATAGATTCTACAAGTGCACTCATCGTGTGATACTGACCTACAAAAGTTACAAAATAATTGTTGCGAATTTTGTGTATACTTTTGTAAAAAATGGCAGTTGTTCGTAGTGTTTTTCCCTCCTATTTGACAAATCACACACCATAATTTAGGCACCACACTAGGTCCTGCTTGCACTTTCGGCCTTAACAGCATTAGTCATCCTCTAGTGAGGTAATTCATGAACACTGGGAAGTGGTCCTTGTCATGACCTTGACCCTTAAATTTAATGCACCATACCTCTTTGTGCACTTTTGGTGGAGCTATCCTGTCCTATTTCAGACTCTACATTTGAAGGCATAAGTTTTTCAACTGTGCGTGGATCTACTAAACTCCCAAGTTAGGATCCTGTATTGGGGTCTCATGCAGCGTCATCGGGATCTCCAAGGCCTCTGCCTAAGTCGTTAACCTCTGTTGTGATAGCACGTTACTTAAATGCGGTGTTAGTGATGCTACAAACCATTCATGCTATTTTCCATCCATCAAGGTAATATTAGCTTTGCAAATTGTGCACTTCAGCTTCTGATCCAACTCCCAAGGAGTCTCACCTACTAGCATTGTGATCTCTTTGAACCCAATGATTGACTGTACTTCTGATTTTGGCTTGCTAAATTGCTTATTTAGCTCAGTTTGGATATCTGAGATCCCCACATTCTAATTTTCATTAGAATGCTTAATATACTAGGTCAGTGCATGGTCCAGCAAGGTGCTAACCAATGTCACTTTATTTATATTGTCATCTGTAACTCCTTGTGCTTCCCATACAGCTCTTATCACAAACCAAAACTGGTTTGGATGCTCATTTCCTACTCCATTGAACATAGAAAAATTTATCACACTTTCCATGTTGACTCGCGGTGGTGGTAGTGTTGGTATGGGTGAAGAAGGAGGTGAAGGCGGTGAAGCTGGTGGCATTGTGGGTGGGGTTGGTATGTGTGGAATCCTTTGCCTTATCAAATGGATCACACTTTACAGAGAGACCTTCATAAGCTCTTCCTCATCCCCTCGTGGAAGTGAAATCAAAGTGCTATTCTCTAGTCCCTTACTTCGTTCATTTCTATAGGTTTTTCCACCTCATGTAGATCTGAACATCAAGGCAATTGCATAACCCTCTTTTCACACAATAGCATTTTAATCTAGGTATTTAGAAACTTTATGTACTTACCTCGCGGTCCTTTGACGAAGCGTCATGGTGCCTCACTATAGCTGATTGAAGTATCTACCGTGAACACAATAATGAATCCTCCTATAATCTGATCTAGCAAATGATCAACAATGCCTGTGATCTTATATTCCAATGCTTCCAATCTACACACCAACTCTGGGGACCACACAATAGGACCGTCAAGCTTCCACCTTCCTTGGCTATCTACTAGCTTCGTGATCCACTCATACAACTCAGTAGAGAAAGATGCGAAGAATATTTCGTGGATCTTTGTGGACAGGTAGCAGTCTAACCACTCTTCCTTTGATAGTCGCAAATTCCTGTTCTCCTCGTTAATTCTCCTGTCCAACCAACCTTCAATTTCCTTCTTATTTGGATTCCAATGATATGACATCATACATCTTATGTAGATTCTAGCCCTGACAATGGAAGCATTTGTTTTCTTGATGGGGCCTGACCCAGGTTCAAAGTTAATTAGCCAAACAAATCCTTGTACTACTAGCCATTTTGGTAACAAACCGTGGAGTGCGGACAGAGGTCTCACCCGAAGAAGTATGAGGGGATGATGGAACCACGTTTCCACACCCTTGAGATGTGTGAGGGGTCGGTTTAGTCCAACTATGAATACCTTTGCGCAGGTTACTTCATGCACCACCCTAGCCTGCGAGGCATTCGTGATCTATTATAATTGCCTTTGCACAGCCCTAACCCGGGACTGGGATGCTTTCGTACTGCTAAGGTAATGATCTACACTAATTCCCTAAGTTACACCATGGATCTTACTTATCTTCTTATACTTGTTAGTTGACTGCGCGTAAACCAATACTTTGTTTCATATTCTCTTAGTAAACATAATCATATAAGTTCGTGCATATAAACAACAAAACTGCAATTCATACCCAATATACTCAATGCATAAAAGACAAAAAGATACACAAAAATGATATGAAACTTCTCTTTATTACTTCTCTTGAGGTTACATACTCGACCCACCCTATGCACTCAGCTGCAGGGGTCTGTGCACTTAGTTGCGGACTACTAGGCCTTTGTGCACTCAGCTGCATAGACTTCTCCTACACTATGACCCAAAGAATTTACTCAACACCTAGATAAGACTCAATTCTCCATCTATTGCTTCCCCTTCTTTTTACTTATTTACAACTTAGAGCATTGCTCTATTTATACAATCCCATAGTCTGCAGACCATGGGTGGATTGCAGACCATGGGTGGATCTCTAAAGCCAACATTACATTTACGAAAATGAGGGTGAACAACCCCATGACTCATTTACAAGTTCGCACTCTGTGCCCACAAAACATGGAGTATTTACATTGGATTTAGTCAAAATATGGGCTTGAAGCCCCAAAACTTCCCTTGGGGGAACCCGCACCCAACATCACATTGATTTACACATGCTAGTGTCAACCAATATCCCATACTCTCACCGATCTTATACGAGTAGTTTATCATTGTGGAAAAGTTAAAAGAATTTTTTCACAAGTTATACATACAGGCACATAGGGATACAAAGTAGTAATGGAAAGTCTTACCATATATGGTGACTGAAGATGATCTTACTGTGTAGATACAAGAATGGCTCGAAGAATGGATGACCCCACTAGAGGTAACAGGAGATAGTGAGACATAATTAGAAGATTTGAACACTTCAGAGCATTGAGAAGGTAGTGGAAACGATAAGGAACAAGATGAACATGAGTAAGAGGAGGAAGAGGCACACGTAGAGGGTCAACAAGATCCTCTTGATGGAGATGAGCAGACCAATGAGACAAAAAAGGCAGAAATAGAAAAAATTTCCACGGAGAAGAGTGAGGCGGAGGGCGAAGCTGGATCAAAGAAAAAGAATAAGTAGAAGGATGATAAGATGAAGGATCTCATGGTCCTTACGAAAGAGGACTTAGATCAAATCAGGGGTAGGATACAAGAAGCAACAATAGAATTCTGGAATAGAGTCGAATATTGTAGAATTTCCTATAGATTCACAAGCTCATGCAATTTACTAAAGCATAGGACAAGGGTCTACTTCTACTTTCAACCCACAAAAGCCAATAGATTGATGAAAATAATATGAACAAGAAGAAGATAAATCAATGGAACATAACACAAAAAGTTTTCATGGGGAAATCTACAACTCAAGATGATAAAAATCTTGTTCTCACAAGAACAGTTCCGCCAAATATGCTCAGCTCTCTACCTCACAAGTCTGATATTAGCCAACACTTAGCCAATTTCCATTGCCTGCAAAGACCCTATTTCCTTGGGCAATTCCTAGGATGAATAACTTGTATTTAAAGGGAATTCATGCTTCCAAAACTGTGCAATCCAAACATAAGTCCTTCTTTGATTCCATGCATAATATTTACAACTCAGTAAAGCATACAATTGGTAGTACACTATCCTTGCACTCTAGTCTCAATTGGGTCTTTCGCTGAATTGACAGGCATGAGTTTCTCATGAGGGAATATTCAGTTAACTAGAGTAACACTTGTGGATGCACCAGTGCACCAACTGATTGTTAGTCCTCTATTAGTTCCACAAACAGTTATAACTAATTTAGCTAACCATAACTTAGTAAACTGAGGTAATCAAATTACAACCCAATCTAAACTCATCCTAGACCCGTTAAGTTTAGGGAGAATATATACATGACTACAAAAGGACTTATAACTTGAAATTACTATGCTAATTAAGTTAATTAAACTCAATTAGCTATTTACAAGTTGGTATGAGAAAATAATTACAATTTTGATTCACAATTTAATTCAACGACAAATTAAATTGGAATTTTTGGATTTTATTTTTAATATTTCTTGTTGCTATTTTGAACAAATATCACTACGATGTACTTTTGACTAGTGTTGCAGAGTGAATCATATAACTAAATATACTAGCACATGTAATCATACCACCTGCATAGATAGAGGAAAGGGTTGGAGCAGAAAGGAAGATAGAGCCAACGCTTGCAACGAGGCTATCACAGATACCTGTATGAGCCCTATAGTTTGACTCCGCAGAACTACAATTGTATGCTAAATAATGGAATCATGTCAACATGAACATTACAATAGTGCCAGTACCAATACTAAACAGGTTGCATATGGAGATAATTGAAGAAATGAAGCTGCAAGAACAACATACATTGCAGCTGAATATACAGGTGGAAAAAGAGTGAGTTGTGTTTTGGAAGAAGCTCGAGTAGGTGATGCAAGAAAAGGATCAAATGGCAAAGGAATGCCGGAATATCAAGGAGGTGGTCGAAGCCACATGTAAAGACATTCTGAATATTGATGTTCAAGAAGAAGATCCAATAGAAGAAAAGGTGACAAAGCTCTACCTTGCAGTGAATGGGTATAAGGAAAAAATTGCAGAAGTGCAATTTTAGTATGAAATTCAAATTAGTGAGCTGCAAATGAAGCTTCAACCAACTACACCAAAGGATGTAAGGGATCAGATGGAGTATGACCTAAATACTATAATGGCCAACATCTTCGCAACATTGACAAACTATGGGAAGTTGTTAGATGAAAGCTTGCAAATTTGGACTCTACTGTAGGAATAAGTGTAGCAAAAACAACAGTAGTTAAAAGAGATTGGGCCATTTGCAAAGACCTTACCAATCTCGTAGAGGCACATGAAAATCAATGAGAGTAAGGCCCTCTAGAAGAAAATTGAGGAACTAAAGAAAGAGGAGAAGATTTTGATAGAGAGGACTCAGCCTTGGCAGGATTAGGCCCTTCAGTTATCACAGGAAGTGGATGAGAAGCTTCAAGAGCTTCAGCAAAGGGAAACAATTTTGGTGTAGAAGGTTGCAGAACATGTGATAGAGCAATTGCTGGAGAAAGAAAACAATGAGGACAAGTAGGTGATAGAATCTCTACAACAGTTCAATCAGGTCTACAACAACATCACAACACAAATAAGAGGAAAAGTAGGTAAGTGACTTAGAACAAGTCACATGTGAGTATTGGGGGCCTATTAGTTGCAACCCAACTTGGTGTAGATTTTGATGAAGAATCTGCATTTTGGGGAATAGAGTGTGAAGTAAAGGATGCAGTAGAGCATGAAGTGAACTGCACAGTAGAGCAACAAAGCACCAAAGTGGACGACACAATAGATATACTGCATGGTATATGGGCCTCGGAGCAGGTTGTAGCCCCTCCATTTTTGCAAAAGAATACTATTTTGTATATGATGAATGATTTTCAGACCATAGTAGCTTGTATTAGGGGATTCCATAGTATATGTATTGTGGTATTGCGATGATATATCCATCGATGTAATAGTATATATAGGGATGACTAAAAAAAAGGAGGAGAACCTAATCTAAAAGAATCACATCATGTATTGAATGGTTGTATCTTTGTGAATTGTAGTTTCGGGAAAGAAGGTGAGGCTCTACAGCTAAGTGCATAGAGGCCTAAGTCCTATGCTGAGTGCACGGACTACCTACAGCTGAGTGCAAAGGGAAAGAAATGTTTGTTGTACAAATTATATATTATAAATAACAGTTCTTGTGGATGTAGTCCCACACTGGGATGAACCACAGTAAAATCTATGTCTTCATGTGTTTATTTGCTTATTATCTATTGTAGCGTATTAGTTTTTATTGTAGTTGCATTTTATTACAGCGTAGTAATTATTATGGGTTTATATGGTATATTTTAAGTGATGAATGTAAGGTGGCGAAGTAATGTATGACTACGAAGTAATTTGTGAATATTAAATAGAAAATAACATAAAAATACCACATCGCATCATCCCTCAAGGCTACAGAAACATGGTTTTTCATCCTCCCATAGTCACTTCGAGTGAGACTGCAATTTGCTTGCAAGTCATTGCCAAAAGGATGAGTGATTAAGGGTTTTGTTGGTGCATACTAAAAGAATAGAACATGGGTTAGCCAAACCTAAATCCAACATCTTAGCCATGGTTTATCAAAGATATTTAACTGCAAAAAAAATTTGTCTGATAGTTTGTTCACCAAATACATAAGTTGTCTGTAAATAACAGTCTCCACTTCTTCATTTAAAGTAGGATCCTCCTTCCTCCAATTATTGTCTAGAAGAGTCTCCATGGGTTTTCGTCTCTCCATGTTAAACTTCTTCAGTATCACGTTAGCATACTTTCCTTGAGAGACAAACAATTCCTCATCTCCTTGCCATACTTCCATACTAAGAAAGTAATGCATGAGCATAAAGTCCATCTCGAATTCTCTTGCAAGATCCTCTTTGCAAGAGTTTATCAGCTTCTCATCACCTATTAGAATCAAATCATTGAAATATAATACTATAATAAAAAATTTACATTCAACCATAATATGGAAAAGGTTCACATCTTCTTCACTTTTGGTGAATCCCAATCTGGTGAAGAAGCTGTTAATTCTAGTGTACCAAGCACGGGGTGCTTGTTTCACTCCGTAAAACACTCACTTGAGTATGCACACATGTGAATCTCTATTGAAAGTCTCAAATCCTTTTGGTTTCTTAATATAAACCTCTTCCTCAGTCATACCATTGAGGACTTTTTTCTTCACATCCATCTAGTGTATCTTCTATCCCATTTGCATTGACAATTCTAGAATATATTTGATTGAAGAGTACGTTGTTACTAGAGAAAAGGTCTCCTCGTAATCAATTCCATCCACCTAAGAGAAACCTCTAGCCACAAATATAGCCTTGTGTATCTCCACACTCCTAGATGATGCTTGGTTTACCTTGTAAAGCCATCTATAACTCGCCATTGACTTGTATGCTAGTCTTGGGACCACTTCCCAAACATTGTTTTTGATAATGAAGTCATACTCCTCAACCATGGCATAAAACCATACTAGTTTTTGTACAATCTCACTCATAAGAGCCATGTAGCGATCTCCTCTACCTGCACTGTGATGTGGGTGCTCCCACATTTTCTTTATAATCATGAATCAATCTGTTAGCCTCTCTGGTGCATTTATTTCCATATCTGTAAGTCTCTGCATGAGTGGGTGCTTCCATTCTCTGCTCCTCTACATGTGGCTACTCTACATCATCCTGTGGTTCATCCTTTGGAGCTAAAATCTACTCTTCTTCATGTAACTGAAGCTCCCCCTTAAGGGAGCATTTCATGGCCTTCTCTTTGTCGAACTTCACATCTCTAAGAACCACTATCATTCTGCTAGATGGTGGGTACACTTGATATTTTTGAGGTGTATTAGTGTACCCCACAAGTATGCCCAACTCAGCTATTGCCTCTAGCTCTTTCCTTGCATCCTTGGTAACATGACAATAGACTGAGGAACCAAATATCCTAAAGTGTGCCACATCTGGTTTTTTACTTGAAAAAATTTATTCTAGTGTACTCATCCTGAGAATTTGATGAGGGATGTTGTTCTGCAAATAAAAAACTGTGTTGCATGCTTCAGCCCACAAGTGCAACAGTAGGCCCTGACCATGTAGCATCATTCATGCCTCTCCCACAATACTTTTTTTATTCCTTTCAAACACCCCATTCTGCTGTGGGTTATGAGTTGCTATTAATTCCTGTCAAATGCCTTATGATGAACATAATTTCTTGAATTCATTCGACACATATTCTCCACTGTTATCACTTCTTAGAGATTTAACTTTCTTGTGAGTATCTTTGTCAGCAAGTTCTTTAAATTCACAAAATTTAGAAAACGTCTAATCTTTCTTCTGCATGAATTAAATCGAGCACTTACGAGAAAAATCATCAACAAATATTTCATAATACATGTGCTTGGTCGTGGATGTTTTCAAGAATGCTCCACACACATCTGAGTGAGCTTGATCATTGATCTCTTACGCTCGACTGTATTTATCATGAAAGGAATCTTTCATGTGCTTCCCCAATGCACACCCTTTACATGTGTCTCTCTACTCTAGTGTACCCTTGGGATGTCTTGTAGAAATTTGTTGCATGATCTTCAAAGCTTCATGGTGCATGTGACCCAATCCTCTATGCCACAACTCACTCATGTCTCAACTCTGAATCCTATTTGCTTTAGTGCTCAAAGCAATGCAGTAATATACATCTAATCTATAGAGGTTCTTCACCTAAACCTTGATCCACTTCACCTATCTTGAGGCTCTGTGACAAATGAAATCCTCGCCATTGATAAATATGACATCATACCCATGATCCTCCAACATGGAAAATGACACCAAATTATTCTTCAAACCCAAAACATACATGACATATTTTAATTTTAGAGGAGTACCAGACTCCCTCTAAAAGGTAATAGTACCAATTCTTCTTGCTCTATACTTCTCATCATCTCCCATCTCGATGTGCATATAGAGGTCTTTCTCCTCCAATTCACTGAAGAAATCTTTGTTTTCGGTCATATGGAATGAAGCTCCACTATTTAGTTACCACACACTACCTATCACCGATGTTACCATGCAATGGATGAGGGTTAAATCTAGTTCTAATTGTGAAGAAAAGGCTTCACCTACTGCTCATCCCGAGGGCTTCTTACTAGCCTTCTTGTGTGGACACTTTGTGGCATAGTATCCCAGCTCATGACAATGAAAGAATTTAATCTTCGGCATGTCCTTCTTACTTCCGCCCTGATTGGAATCCGATTTGGAATGGGATGACCTCCCCTTCCCTTTCTTCACATTTCCATCTACGGCATAGTTCTGCTCATCATCATGCTTGGATGAGGATCCATCTCTAGTGTTCTATCAGATCTCTTCTTGTACCAATTCAGACCACAATCACTCCAACTCTAGTAGCTTCTCCATCCCATTAACTGAGTCTTGGTAGTTTTTTCCAACTCTTGGAAAGTCATAGAAGTTCTAGGCTCACTAGATCAGCTTTAGGAACAGTAACACCGACACTTCTAACCTCATCCTGAGATTGGGTGAACTTGGTCAAGTACTTTGGTGTTGTTTCACCCTTCTCCACCTTGATCTTTATGGGATTTTCCTTCCATGCGATCTTCCTATGGTCAATGCTATTTTGAAATAGGTCTATCAAGGAATTCCACATTACAAATGGAGTTTCCTTGCCATGGATATTCTAGACAATATGGTCTCAAACTCCATCTAGGATAATGCTTCTCACCTTTGCCACACACTTTATCCATTCTTCTAGATCTTGAGCATCAGTTGTTGGAGGCTTAGGAAAATCATTGTCTATGAATTCCTTGATCCCATTATCTTCCAACATTTCCTCCATCCTTTCCTTCCAAGCAATGTAATTTGAGCTACCCTCAAGGGAATACTCGAGTCTCAATCCGTAGAACGACATCCTGCTGGATCTGAAGTATGAAACTTTAAATTTGATTTCTCCTACAAAAGACAAACTCATATTCTCCTATTCTATATTGATTTCAGCTCTGATACCATGTAGAAATTCCTTGTAGATTCAAACTGCACATTGTAATATCCTAAAACAGTTGACTTGAATCCACTCTACTCCTCAGCGGAAACAATAATTGATCGATGAAATAACAAATCAGAAAAAGGAAGAATTCAATCACACATAACACAATAATTTTGTAGGGAAATCTACAACTAGAAACCCCTACTATTTGTATATTGCATTAATTGTAAAAATTGAGAATATTACAATGCCTTGCTCAAGCCCAAGAAAACTCTGCACTGTCACAATCTATCTCATGACTTCACAAACAAGCTCCACCCAATATTTAGCCAAATTTGTGCCTACCATGCTCCTATTTCCTTGCGTTGTTTCCTAGGGAATTACCCCATATTTAATTATGAAATTCCTCATTCATAACTTCATATTCCATCATAGGACATCCTTTGATTGCATGCACCACTTGTACAATTTGGATGATTATACAATTGATAGTTCATTGTCCCTGAACCCCAATATCAAATGGGTATTTCTCTTATCTGACACACATGTGTTAATTAAGAGTGAAGATTCAATTTACTAGTTGAGGAGTGTCACTTACACCCCACTACTAGATCTCCCACTAGTTCCTACATTAGTTGGAACTAGTTTAACTGAATTTAACTCTGTTAAACTGAGTTATATAACTACAACTCAAAAGAACTCAACCTGGGCACCTAAAGTTTAAGAACCACTCTACATGACTCTAGATATATTACCAACTTGGATTTACTAAGCTTAGTTAGCTATTAAAAGTTTTTATGAGAATTAGAATTACAATTTAATTCCTAATTTAATTCATGGACAACTTTAAATTAGGAGTTTCTTGTTGGTATTATCAACAACTTAAAGGGTATGTTTGTTGGATATAGCCTTTCATCAAAGGCTTATAGAATCTTCATAAAAGAAGACCATAGAATTGAAGTCAACAAAGATATAATATTTCATGGAAACTTTTCATACAAAATGTCCAAAGATATTCCTATTGAACGCAATGATGAAGATATCCCTCTCTTTGAATAAGAAGGAAAACATGACAATGCACCTTCAAATCAAGAAGAAGGAGGACCAAGTGAACTCATTAACCTACAATCATTCCTGAGTCAAAGAAGAGGAACAATTGGTTAAAAGCTACACTTGAAGATGTCTAACAACATGGAGCATAAAAATGTACTTTTAGAGAAATAAAAAGACCAAATAGGTACCTTGGATATGTAACATATATGAAGAAATTAATTGAGGAAAAGCATACCACTTTTGAACAAGTCGCTCATCATGACAAATGGAATATATCCATGCAAGAAGAATATCAATCAATCATGAAGAATGGGGTTTTGGAAATTGTTCCTAGACCTAGTGACAAATCAATTGTCACCTCCAAGTGGATCTACAAAATAAAACATGTTGTTGGTGGAAGTATCGATAAATATAATGCCATGTTTGTAGCAAGGGTATTCTCTCAAAAGGAAGGAGTGGAATAAAAAGAAACATTTTCTCCTATAACTAGGTACAATACCATTATATCTCTAATTTATTTAGCATTCCCTATGGGATTGAACATCCACCATATGGATATTAAAACAATGTTCTTGAATGGAACTATAGATGAAGAAGTATACATTGAACAATCAGAGGGTTTCAAAATGCATAGAAAGGAATATCATGTTTGCAGGTTGAAGAAATATCTACATGGATTTAAGAAAGCACCTAGATCTTGGTATTCTAGAATGGATGCCTATCTTTGTAGGATTGAATTGATCAAGACTTCTGCAAACCCAAAGATCTACATCAAAGTACTAAAGAATGAACCAAGTATTATCCTATTATGTGTGGATGATTTATTCCTTACATGTGTGGATCATAGAATTAAAGAATGTAACAAGATGTTAGTAGAACAATTTTAAATGAAATATCTAGGACGTATTCATTACTATTTGGGATTGGAAGTTTGGTAGAAACCTGGAGAAATCTATCTTGGTCGAGGAAAGGATATCATCAAAATTATACCAAAATTTTGGTATGACGGATTCTAAGCCCATGGCAAGTCCAATGATCACCAATTTGAAAAAAATTATAAGTTCATATTCTAATCTCATTGATCCTGCATGTTATCTTCAGTTGGCTAGCTCATTAACATATTTGGTGAATACTAGACCCAATATATGTTATGTAGTGAATATTCTAAGTCAATTTTCGATGGAGCCACAACACGATAATTTGATAGCTTCCAAGCATATATTGAGGTATTTGTGTGGGACTATTCATCACTATTTAAAGTATGATGGTAATGAAACCAAATTAATAGGTTTTATAGATTCATATTGGGGTGGCAGTGAGAAGAATGGAAGAAGCACTACTGGTGGTTCTTTTAGTTTGGGATCCACAATGATTTCTTGGATGAGTACTAAACAAGAATTGGCTTCCTTAAGTATTGTTGAGGTTGAATATTTTTCTTCTTGTGAAGTTGGAAAATAAGGCGTTTAGTTAAGAAAACTTCAGTCATATTTGTTTTGGACCCTTGGATACCACAATTATAAATTGTGATAATAAAAGCAACATCAAAATGTATGGATAACCATGTTCTATTTAGAACTAAGAATATTAGCAAGAAGTATCATTATATTATAAGTCTATTGCAATATGGGGTTGTGAAGCTAGAACACATACCAGCAGATGAACAAGTAGTTGATGTATTAGCGAAATCTCTTCCCAATAAGAAGTTATTTTATTTTAGGAGCATGCTCGGGTTAGTGGATATATCTGATTTGGTTGAGAAGGAGAGATGAAATACCAGAAAATTTCCTGTATGATGGTACTTGGGAGGACATCGTGGCCTAGTTAGTATTGAAATCTCGATTAATTTCTAGATCCCATAGGGATGGTATTGTGTGGAGCTCCATTTTAGTGTTGATGCCCACATATATGTAAGGGTTGGTATCAAGGCATGGAGGCCTATATGGTACCTTATTGGATGGATACCAAATTTGTAGCTTGATGGTACTTATAGTGATAGATCCCTAGATGACACCTTAGTCCCTGTTGGAAGGATATCTTGGCAGTGAGGGTATCCCTGGCATTGTGTATGTTGTAACTCTTTTATGAACATGACAATTTGAATACATCCTTATACTGATTTGTATCATTATGAATACCTTCCTAGTTAAGAGGGAGTGTTGAAAATGTAACTATGGTTGGTATTCATAATTGCTATTGTCATTTTTCATTATGTATTTATTATAAAATTGAAAAAGAAGGAAAGAAAAAATATTTTTTAAGCATGTGTTTCATGCTCTTTTATTTATTTAATAGGTAAAATCCTCCATTTTAGGCTTCTAGGGTTTCTCTTGAGTCATAAGAGTCATTGTCATAATTATCAAACCCTTATTGAGCTTTTGTACCATGTAAAGAAAATTATTTTTGAGCCAAAATAGTCATTTGTCACCTCTTGACTAAGTCGACCCCACCTTGAAGAAGTTAGTCTAGAATGGGGCAAATCAACCTTGAGGAAGGAAGATAAATAGAAGAGGAACTCTACCTATTTGGCATTCATTCATCCACAAGTTCAATATGCAATTCTAGAGCAAGAAACGGATGGATAAGTTAGGGAGAAAGAAGAACAAAGCAAAGTATAAATTGAAGCTTTTGGGCATCTTTCTCTTAGATGTGCGGTTTTTTATAAGGCTTTTGAGAAATTTGTAGGGGCCAAAATTTATGCAATAACTACATATCTGAAATTTTGAGTTGCAGTGGGGCGAAATTTTAGATTGATGCAATTTTGAAGGAGTTTCCCTTTGTTGATTGGAGTATATTTTGTCTACTTTAAAGGATGGATGAATTGTGATTGGCGGAAGTCCTTCCTAGGTCAAAAATGTATTGGATTGTCTCCACTTTGACTTTTATTATTTTATTGAAGAAGAGTGATTGGATTTTTCCCTTATAAAGGGGTTTTTCCCTCGCTGAGTGCCTACATCTTATGTCTCTTGTTCTTGTGATCTTCATATATATATTTAATTTGCTAATTGATTTATGAAAGAATATATAATAAATAAGTAAAGAATGAAACATATATCATAAGTAATTATCAAGAAATAGAGGAATCAAACCCTAATATCTAAATTAATTGATTTCCCAACATTCTCAAATTCTACTAATCTTGGAATATATAAGGCTCAGGTATATAAATATTATATACATAATATGAAATAAAATAAGTGCTAAATAATAATCTTAAAAAATAAAATAAAAAGGAACATGGATCTGCAAATGAATAGTGAACCCTTGGAGGGATATTTGATATTTAGAAATTACAAATGGCCTCTCAGGCTTCGTTACAATTCAACCTCTCCCTAATAAGAAAATCAACCTCCAAACCTTCTCTATAATTTTTTCGATTTCTACCAATATGTTATTTGATTGCTACAGTGGTGCTTTCATTCCTAGAACTAGATTCTATATCTCCCATGTCACCAAGTGATGAGCTAGATTATATTATGTGACTTCAATGGATTATTTGAAAATATGTCAACTAACTTGGATTATGGATAATTTTAAAGCCATCATATAAAATAAAAAACTTTTAGGAGTATTTAAATAAGTATTATAAAATTCTATTGAGACATATCATAGTTATATTAGGCTATGGGTTCATGCACTTATCTCCTATGACACTTGTATGGAATTTTGGCATGTGATTTTGACTTAGATTAATCTTGTGTCTAGCCTAACACTTGGCTCATTTCTATAATTAATTCACGCGTCATCCATCCATGTATATATTTATCACATTGGTGGTTTCCAAGGAGGTCCTAAACTATTTTGAGAATTTTTTTAAGGGAGTATCTATAGTTGCCACGTTCCAATAGAAAACAAGGTGGGTCCATCTTAGAACGACCCTCTCTACTAAATATCAAGGAGGTGAGGGGGTGGCTGAAAGTAATCATATCCATTTATTATTCCATCTAAAAATCCTTACATGCATTTTTCTCTCACATTTTTTGCTATTTTTTTTCAGCTACTAAAATAGGTAGTTGGAAAAACATTACCATTTTGATATCCAATAATTCTATTTGATGTTTGAATGTGAAGAAAGAATTATATTAGTTTCTTCTATGTCATTAAATATGTCAACCACATCTTTTAGTACTACTATCTTCAACAAGAATTCCATATATATATATATATGAATGGGCGTATTGTCATCCCATATTAATTGTTTAACGTTGCTTCTAAATGTATAAAAATAATCACTATCACCATTATTTTTAGTTTGGATATCAGACTCATGGATGACATCCTACTTACACTTGTCGTTAATGTGTGTCTCTAAACACATATAGGCATATTATGATCCCTTATTAATGTTTAACCTTACTTCTAAACATAGAAACATGATAAATTAACATCATTCTTTTCACATTGGACATCCGACTCATAGATCCCATCCTCCTTACACTTTCCATTAGTATTGCAGCAATTGCTTTGAAGATTTTCCTTTGTGGTAGTACTACAATTTTGAACCATAACCCTAGAAATACCCATCTTATGATCTCTAAAAGATGATACTATCCTACAAGAACAACATCCAAAGTTTCTTCTTAACTATGTTGAACTCATGATTTAGTTAGTGATCTCATCTTTGTAGCACAAGTAAAGTTGGGCGCTTCTTTTATCTCAATCGTTGTTTTTGGAATCCCCTTCTAAACGCCACATCATTCTCTAGTGTAATACTTTGGATGCCACCAAAAAATATCTCCAAATAAGGATTATTTATTATATTTTAAATTTTCATTACAAGCAGTTAGTTGAATTCCACATTTAGCAATTACACTAGTTGCCAACGCTTCAAGCTCTATTCTAATTTCATCATTTATAGTGGTCTAAGTAATATGGTTCTTAACTACTTCTATCATGAATTTATGTTTCACATAAAAAAAACTTCTCTTACATTCTTTAAGAAATTCCAATCCCTACATGAGGTATGTTACTTGTCATTAGCTATCTCAATCAAACTATCAAAAATCATGACACATATATTGTATTCATCTACTAACATTTTATTTATATCCCTAATGAAAATGGTATTCCCAACACCTATATTGCCTATAATTAAAATATAGCCCCACCCTCAACCAAGTCTCCAACCATATATACACTATTAGATAGTTCTCGACCAACTGGACATGTGAGGCTAATAATGTATCCTAGTATTTTGATTACCACTAATTCGATGAAAAAAATATCAATATCTATACAATTATTATCTGCAAAGTCACTTACTAAAATAGTAAGTTTTGAGGTTGAGGTGATGAAAAAAATAGTTAGGTCATCGTAGGTTTTGTGAAAATGTTGTGAGAAGTTACTTTTTCTTTTACTTGATCATTTTAATGTCAAAATATGTAGCTCCATAGGTGCTATGTAAAAGCAGACTAGGTGCCTTTTTCTTTCTTTATAACTCTATCGTTGTACCTTATTACCTAAGACCTTCCCTTAAACCATTTGTTAAAATAGTCTAAATCATTTATTACTAAAATATTTCAGATTCTTCTACTTGTTCTAAACATGTAGAGTTTGAATACTTTTTGAAAGAAAAAGAAAAAATTATAATATACCACTGCAAACTGAAAAATAAATACTCAAATCTTATACATAATCATGAAGCTGATTAATAAAGTAAATTATCAAACTATGAGCTTATTTATATACAAGCTTCCTCCTCTATGCATCTTTTTCCATTTGATAAGGTAATATGAAATTCCTGGTGCGACAATGTAAGAATTTTTCTTCTTGAATGGGCCTTACTTTCATGTTTTTGCAAGAATAGTGTAGGAAATACTAAAGATTGCAAAAAACTCTCATGAAAATCATATTTATGACGATGAGACTTTTCCCTTATGAAAGTGAAAGAATTTGGTATATTATTTAGACTTAAACCCATCCAAAATATAATAAGGTATATGAAAGTATAAAATGAATCCTTCTAATCATTTTTTTATTTTTTTTTTTTTTGGCCTCAATGGCCAATCTTGTTTCCTACTAGCTTGATATTGTAAGAGTTTTGCACATGTACTTCATATGAAGTAAGAGAAGACCAAAAACTAAATTTATATATTTTTTATTTGTTCAAAATGTTTATCCACAGCAATATATGAGAACAAAATATTTGAAAGAAATCCTTGATTAGAGCATTTATAATCATCATAAGTTGTTGCACAATATTTTTTTTTGAAGATATTATTCTAGCTTCTTAATTACCTTGAATTTGTTCATAGTTCTATTGGATAGGCAAATATTAAAAATACTTTAGAACAAAAACTATCTAAAAATAAAAAAATCATCCTCATCATACCCTGGTTTAGTGGTATAAATTAATGAAGGTTATACCTCTGAATGTAACTTCTCCTCATAGAGGAGTTGATATTTGTATGGATTCAAAACAAAATTGTCATGAACACAATGATGATTAAACTCCCCTTGAATACTCAGAAAACTATGAGGACTAATGGGAGCTTCTTGGAAATTTTCAAATATATCCTTAAAACTACTTTCTTGGCATACATCTTTAACATATTCATTAGTAAACCATCTGAATTTCTATTTTTAGAAGAATTTTTAAATTCAATGATCTCACAATAATATTTCAAAACTAGCTTAGTAATAGAGATTCTTGTATAATACAAATGGAAAATTGCAAGAAAACCTTTTAATGAATAAATACTAGTAGCAGGTAAAGATCTATGCAATTTTAAGGAATCTCCATCCAAAGACATCATGAACATTTTCATCAAAACATATTTATTAAAAGTACCCAGTTGATGCATGTATTTATGCAATTCTAGCAAGTGCTATAATAGATTATCTGCATCATCTCCTCTAAATAAGAAGGTAGTCTCCCCATTATTCTATGTGTTTAGTCTCCAAATTGTCATCCATTTCACCCTCTTTTCCTTAATTTTCCTTTAATATTTACCATATTTTGTAGCTCCATAACCATGCACTAAGACCTCTTCATGATTATATATGTGTTTAGAAATATTATTTTTCTAGTACATTTATTTTGGTATTTAGAGTTAATTTTTGGTTAAATATCAGAAAAATAACATCTATTCATTTACATATAAAAGTTGGATGAGTTTTTTGATGTGTGTAGGTCCATTTGGAGATTCCATCACACTCATATCTGGCCTCTAAGTCTCAAATTCTAATTTCCTCCTCAAACTCTTGAAGATTTGAGGAAGATTTTGGATCATTGATCAAACACATTTCATGGAGAAGAATCATGGAATTTTTCATAAGTTTCTCTTATCAAAGCTAAGAGAGATTTGTGAAAGGATATGAAGAGATGCTAGTTTCTAGATGTCAACACATGGTTGCAACCACATGAGATATTCGTTGATCTAGAAGAGATTTGTGGATGTACATTTATGAATTAGATATCTTGGCTTTTGTACAAATAGAAGTGCCTTGTCCTCTAAAAATGTGTGTTGAGTTTTGGAATGCTAAAGCTATGCTTATGCCGCATGTTATGAATATTATTGATGCTATGAATACAATCCTTTGAGTATGGTTAATCTTTCATGATGAGATATGGTGTTCGATCAAATGATTTCTTAAAGTTTCCACCTCTCATGCACTTTAGGATTCTCACTTAGTGAGTACGGGTGTATTTTAATGTTTCTTTTTTGCAAGATAGATTAATTTCTTTTATGCTCATTCTCTACAATGTTTATTTTAAGTCTTTCGATTAGATGCATTTTTTACATTCTTTTATCGTCATTTAATTTATGTTCCTTTGCAGATGAGCACTTGAGTAAAAGCAAAAATAGCCAAAAATATTTACTTTATTGCTTTCATTTCATAGATTCATTGCTTTTCAATTCATGTTAAAGGTTTATTGTATTTCAATTTTTTTTTTTTTTATTCATTATTCATAGATAATCATTAATGATTCTAATTTGAAAATTCACACATCAGTAATTTTGATTGATATCTCATTGCTTTTAGAATAGGTTGCCTTTAATTTTCATAGCTTAAGAATTTAATGCTTTCTTGGTATAAGATTTGTTGCTTTCTAGATTAAATTTACTTTCAAGTCATTAAAGTAGATTTTCTTTCTTGTTGATAATACAGATTTTACTTTCATGTCACTAGAATAGATTTATTTTCATGTCAATAGAGTAAGTTTACTTTCAAGCCATTTGTCATTTCAATTTCATGGATTAAAAGATTTCTTTCCAAGTTCTGAATTTGATACTTTTGAAAAAGAAAGTGTGTGCATACTCATCTTAGACATTTTTTATGAATATGTTTTATTTGAGTCTTGCAATTTTTTTTCAATAGATTAAATTTTCCTTTCTAAATTGAATGTTTATTCCTAGAATATATTGTGTAGGTATACTTCATAAGTATATGACCATGGATTAGTAATTTAATGCTAAGTAATTTAACTCACAATCATATTACCAAACATTTTTGGCATCATTGTTCTAGAATTATACATAGGGGTTAGCTTTCAATTTATAATGTATTTTATTTTACGCAAATTTGTTTAGGGGGAGAGTTAAGAAGAGAGCAGAAGAAACCTATGCATCAAAATTTTGGAGTTCTTCGTATCCTGACTTGTTGCAATTGCATCCCATTTTAATTGCACTCATTTTTTAGATGCATAATTTAGTGTCCATGAATTTCAATCAATTTTGGTACTAGAAAAATTTCGATAATAATTCATTAATGGACAGGAGATCTAGAATAATGATAAAGCATTTCTTGGGGTGCAAGGTCTACATTAAATATTAGTTTCCAATAGTGAATACATCACAACATTCTTCCATTCTTCAGCAAACCCTGATACCAAATCTAAATTTACAATTGATCTCTGATATCTTGTGAACATTGACATTTATTTTCAAATATGGATGTGAGGTTACTAGATATCTTGATCCGTAAATGGTTTCACAGGAAATACTCATACACTTAAAAAAATTATTTATTTTCAAAATATAGTAGGATAAAACAGAGAAATAAAACCAAGCTTGGTAATGTTTTTTTGTTTTTGTTTTGAAATTTGATTTCATTTATTTCTTGGGAATTCTCATTCTATGGTATAGTAAAAGCCACCTTCTTCACTAACCATTAGTGGGAAGATATAGAAGAAAAGGAACATTTGTGAAGAAGGAGAAGGTGTTGAGTTTTGAGAGCTTAAAATCTGAGGTTTGAGAAAATTTCTTCTTACTTTTCTTTTTAAATTTCAGATTTCAAATGCATAAATAATTGTTAAAATCCTGGATATGTTCTCTTCTTGTGCCTTGTTACAATTTGCAAAATTAGAAAGGAAAATTGGATAAGTTAGCCTTGAAATCAAATTTCATTATAAAATTCATAAATCTCACTAAGATATTTAAATTTACTATTCATTCTAAAAATATACATGACCTTTGATCTCCAAGTCACATAGGTTTGTCTAAAAATAGCTAAATAAATTTTATCTTATAATTTAAAAAAAAAGCCTACAACATTTTCCCTTAAAATTTTAAATAGGTTCTTTATATGTATATATAAACAATTAACAAGAAAACGTAAAACAATCCATACATGAAAACCAAATGACCTATTATGAACCCTGCATAAAAACAAAACCCAAATGAAATAAACCATGAAAAACCATGACACGAGCATAAAAAAACAAAAAGTGTGGTTGCAAGTGTAAAAAGAAATGAGGAGTGTTGTAGGAAATGAGGGTTGAAAGTGATTTGCAAGCTCACATTAAAACTTGCAAATGAAAATTTAACTGTGCAAATCATTAGAGCTCTAGCTCAATAGAAAATCATTGGTTTGTATAGGAGTAGGGCATAATGATCCATTCTTTTGGGGTAAAAACACGAATTTCAATTGAAACTATCTTTATGGTTGCTTAATACTTTCACACCTGTGATATGTTGTTTTAATGGTTAGATAGTTGGAAATAAGGTGAAAATATGATGGAAAAACCTGGACTCGAGCCCACTTGCTTATTACCATTTTGTCGCAGTGTTAGTGATTTTGTCGCATGGTTAATAGCTTCAAATTTAAATAATTTTTTTCTATTTTATTTCACAAATGATTAACTTGGCTCATTAGTAAATTGTTAAAGTTATGCAGGATAGGTCTCAAGTTTGAATCCAATGGAGGTTATTTGTTAAATATTCAACATTTAGACACCCTGAAAATTTGGTCAAATTATTGTTTCCATGTGCCAGTCTGAGAGTGGTTCATGTTGTAATCACCAATTCGTTCATGTGGCAACATGTTAGAAAGTGCATGAAAAGTCAATGCCACTTCATCCTGCTAACTTAGTAGCCCATGTCAGTAATTGCATGACAAGTAAACAGCACATCATCCTGCCAACTCAACAGTCCACGTTAGCAGGTGCATGAAAAGTTAGCGCTACATCATATTGGTAACCCAATAGTCCAAATCAATAGGTGCCACATCAACATGCCACATGATTCTGCCTAGTCAGCACCACATCATCACCATGTTGGCAATACAGTCAACAGGTTACTCATATGTCATGTCATCATCCTACATTCAACTTCAGCTTCCATGTCAAAAGCCTAGTTAGTTTTCCACGTCAACATTTTTACTTAAGCAAGGAAACTTTTGGTGCTACCACATGGCACTCTCTGGAGTTTCCATCTAGCACCCTTGCATCATTTTTTTACTATCTTTGAAAAAATTCAAACCAACATAAGTTTCTCATACGTCGTTCATTTCAAGCAGTTGAAGCGTAGTTGGAAGATCTATGTGATGGAATAGTTTTCTCAAACATTTGAGACAATAAAAAAAATGTCTTTTTTTCCTTTAATTTTGTGACAATTTAACTTCAAAAATATCATCAAATAATTAAAACATGTTTCTAATATGAATTTTCTTTAACCTAGTTCTTGAATCACTGAAATTGAATATAAACGAAAATATTATCAACAAAACACAAACGGGTAGTCCAAGGTACCTCTTCAACATGGATAAAAAGTGCATTTAATTAATTTATTTATCTTACATTAATTTTTTTTAGTAGGGCTATTTGTGAAAGAAATCATATATATGAGATGAAGAGACACTGATCACCTCTCTCTATCTGTCTCTCTCTCTCCCTCTCTCTCTCTCTGAATAGTATTATGTTTTATTTGTAGATTAGTGCTAAGTTTTTGAAGGTTTGAGGAAAATCAAGGAAGATCAATTTATGCACAAGTGACATTCAAAAACAAACTTTTGTTTAGAATAAGCATGTTTCAATAGAATCTATAAGAATTTAAGTGCAAGTCCTTCTTATATCACTTCCATGTCTCCCATTCGTATCAAGCCTCTTAGATACCAATTTTACCATTGCTACTCATTCATTTTCCTCTTTTTAAGCTTAGAATCCATCCACGATTGAATTCCATAGCATTTTCATCTCTCTACTACTAGATCATGACTTCAAAACCATTTTCCCTTAGCAAGTTCCATACTTTTTGTCTCACATACATTTTGTCCATGAGTAAAGTCATTCATCTCACTTACATGTTGATCTACCCTCTTTATTTTTCCCAAATAAATCCTACTTGATAAGAGAAAATATTTCATCTATGAGCCTCTACATTATTACATTATGCTCACATTCAACGATGGATAATTCAGTAAGGTCCTCCTTTTAACAAGTCTTGACCCTTCAACTTCATCACATTTTTTGGGTTCGAGTCTAAATATATTTTTAGTACCTTGAGGTTTTCATTCCTTAATGGCAAGTTATCTCGCTAATAAATAGTGGGAAAACATTAATACCCCTTTTTGTTGGATCTTTTAGGTGTCTCATCTCCAATTCATTTATTCGTACTTAGTAAGATGAACTTGGGCATCTTAACTTTCATTGAAATTAATGGTGAGAAATCTCGTGTTGGTTAAAGACATTCATTAATGGTCGATAATCCAACAATTTCTTTCTATGGTTAACATCAGAAAAATTTATTCACATAGATAAGAATTATGTCGTAGCACAGATATGAATAAATACTACATGATTTCAGCAGCTTGCAACAGTGTTCCAATAAATCAAGATTCAGATTTACAATTCAACGCCAGCTACAGTAATAAGAAGGCACAAATATTTCAATTTCAAATTTAATCCACTATTCATACAACCAAGAGATGAAGAAGCATATCATGATTAGAAGTTTCCATATAATGTTCCATACCTTCCAGCTCCTCATCTTCATCCACATGCAAATGTAAGTCTGCTATAACACTAACATTTATATCTTCAGTATGGAAATTTGTATTAACAAAATTTTCCACACCTTCAATCTGAGTTTGTTCAGGTTCTTCCTCAATGGTTTTCTTTTGTTTTTACTTACTAATATAAGTTTTAAGGGGATTTGTTTGAATATGGGGTCAATAGAAATAAATTTCTTTTCTATAATGTTCCTGAGAAACCGAACTTAACCTTCTTAATTATATTTTCTTGTAGGGAATGATGTAATTTTTTATCCAACATATGAAGGACATCTATGGTCGTGACTTCAACCCAATGAATAACTAGCCTCATGCAGTCGCTGGAAATATCAAGCTTGTGACGATTCATAATTGTCCTATAGACAACTTGAATCAAGGATTTGTATAGTCCTTGGGGAACATCTTGTATTTTTAATCCATTCCTCATAATAGAATACTTTTTTCCCACATATTTGACTGGCCATTTCAATCTTTTCTAGCTTAGGGGTTTTCTTAGGAGTTAAATATTGCTCTCCTTTTGCATGGAATTTTTGTTTCTCATGTAACTTCATCAGGGTCTATGTTAATCCTCTACCCAAATATTTTTAATTCCATGCCTTGATCATCATAATTTTCAATTTTCTCATCTATCTCATCATTTTGGAAATAAATCTCTCCAAATATAAATTTAAAAAGCTCTGCTCTTCTCAGGATATCTAGCATACCTGGTGGAAAATTATTTGTATCTCTCCATGTATCGACACACTATTTGAATTTTTTGACTGTGAACTTCTCCTGGAACTCTTGTGTGTTAATTGTACACGGGGAAGAGGACACCCCTGTTTCAATTCTCTCATTGTTGTATGGGTTCAAGGAACGCTAGTTGAATGTACGTTGAATGCAAGAATGCATGTGAAATAGACTATGATAAATGCAAGTTGAATAAATTGTTAGTAATTCATGTTGAATGCAATAATGCACATTGAAAAACTTGTGAGGAATGCATGCACAAATGAGTTTTTTTTAAACTTATTGTTTTATTTCTATAGATACTTTTATAAAGAGAAGAAAAAAATATTAAGACAATAAAATTGTTTATAAGGCACTTTAAATTTTCTCCTTTTCTCCTATTTTTTTCTTAGATGTAATTAAGAATTCAAATATAATATTTATATATAAGATACAATTTATTAAAGATAACACTTTTAAAAATAGGTCTACAAGGTTTTGATGGCATGTAAGATTGCCATCACTTCTTTCTCATGGGTAGAATTGACTAATTTTCCATCATGCAATTGGTTATTCATAAACGGTAGTAAATGTCCTTTTTGGATTAAAATAGCACCCAAACATTTTTATAGTAAATGTCTTAATTATGTCACTTGACCTAATCTTAAACTTAAAACCCTAAAAAAAATGTACAATATAGAAAAACCCTAAAATAGACCCTACAAACCTTAGGTGCTATCTCTTTGTCTATTGCTTGGCAACATTTAAACATAATTACTACTAAAATAAGGTCATCTAGCGTTACTTATATGGTTTAACCAAGAAACTACAAGTTTCAACTACTAAAATTCAATTTTGATTTTTCTTAGTCCATTAACGTATTCCTAAACATTCCTAATGTGCATTTATTTGAGACACAAAAACCCTCCCTTTTGCCCTTTGAAATTCATGAAATTTGGATTATTTTTGAACAACACAAACATATATGTGAAAAAATAAACATATTTAATTGTATTAATGTTACCTATTAGTAAAAAAAATACTCTCCAAGTTTAATAATTCAATGTGGCCTTGAAATGAAGGCTGGGCATGTTTTTTTGTGAAGCAAGCCAAAATTGCCATGCTTCACTAAAAAGCACACCCAAACATCATTTATTGGCCAATTTGATTGATTCAAATTGTAGATTATTTATTTAATTATTTTACACACTTTTTCATTCTTATATATTTACTTTAAGCTTAAATATTTATACTTTCAAATTTCATACAACATTCTAAGTTTTTCTTCGACTTGTGTTATGTGAAAGTTGTGTATAAGTGGGAAACATAGATGTGTAGGATATTTTTCAGACATGATGCAAGGTTATATCCTAAGGTTAGGTATTTTCCAAAAATGTTCCATTTTAAACTCTATGACCAAGAATGTAATTGGTTTTTCCCGGGAGTGCACATTTCTTCTGACTTGGCCATTAGAAGATATGATGAATTTCTACATTGGAAAACTTGGATTTTAGTGAGTAATATTTATTTTAGGATAATGAGTATCATATTTTTTAGGAAATTTTTTTATATTTCGGATGTAATGATCATTGTTTCCCTACTAGTTAATTATAGGTCGTAGTGTGCATTTATTTGAGGCACAAAAGCCCTACCTTTTACCCTTTGAAATCAATCCAATTTAGAGTATTCATGGACAACATAAATAAAATAAGGATTCATTATTGTCAATCCAAATTTAATGAGGATGTACTTAATGCTATTCTATGATTCATGTTCCCCACACATTTCAAATGTCTCTTAGGTCATCTATAAATAGAAATATACTTATAATTTCTAAATCATAACACATTAGTGACGAGATGAAGGAGTTCACTCTCTTATACCTTTTGTTTTTTCTTATTTGCAATTATACTACTATTTAGGAAGAGTAACACTATTGTGGAATTGATGTTCATGATGATATTTATTGGTTTATGAGGTACCATGTGTTTTTATGAGACTGGTTTTAAGTTTTCATCTTTTAGTATTTGTTTAACATTGAAATTCTATGTATTTTCTTGAAGTATTATCATGGCATGTGAGCACTAGGTGGATCTTAAAAAATGAATGATAGTAGAAAGGAATTAGTTGATAGTGAGTCCCATAAATTACTTCATTATCATAAACTCTTGAATTTAGTCACCATTTTCATGTATGTTGGGAATTCCTCTTCAAGACTTTTCCAATCGATGAGCAACAATGAAAACCCTAGATATACCTAAACTTCATTGCCAAACAAGAAATAAGAACTAGTCCTATTTTTCCCCATTCTCATTGCCTATTTATCCTGAAACCCTAACTAGGTCACTTAACCTAATCTTAAACTTAAAACCCTAAAAAGTATCTATAATATAGAAAAACCCTAAAAGAGACCCTGTAAAACCAATGTGTTATCTCTTTATCTACCTCTTGGAAACATTTAAGCCTAAACACTACTAAAATAAGGTCATCCAACCTTACTTATAGGGTTTTAACCAAGAAAATACAAGTTT
>APFE030016010.1:68598-106820 GCA_000404065.3 Pinus taeda | reverse complement strand
ATATTTCCCTCAACAACTATATCATTAAAACTTTGGATAAAAATGACATAGCAAAATATTTATAAAACCCACTAATTTACCTACCCATAACTAAACTAACAATTTGTTTTTCTATAGGGTGCACTTAGACTAGAAAACCCACATTATTTTCTTTTATACAAAATGAAAAACTATCTAAAATATATCCCTTATTCCTCCTATTGATTCAAACTATACAATTGAATCAATGTCATTTTCTACCTAACTATTGATTTACCTAAATTGAACTTTTGGGAAGATTTTTATTTTCTAACCTAATTTACAGAAATCGAATCAAGCTTAACCATGATTACATTGTATGGTGAAACCAAAAGCTAGTCATTGTGGCATTTTGAACAAGATGCACACAACCTTTATGTAACAATAATGAAAAAAACTATCTATCAGTAGTGGCATTTAGACTTGCAACACTTTTAGTATTATTCATTTTTTTATTTTCCTTTCTTTTGGTGGGGTTCAATATTTTCTTCTTTTCAATATTATGGTTTTTTCTCTTTTTTCTTATTTATACCCTCTTTTCATTTTTTATTTTATTTGGAAACCATTGGCATATTGACAAGTATTTACAATATAAGATTCATGAGATACAATATTCAATACCTTGAGATCCTATAAATTATAGGACCCTAACACTGGCTCCAACTGGGGATGGCACTCTCACTATGAGGTGCCAAGAACATTTGATCAGTAGCCTTGAGTGTTCTATTTCAGCAATATCTACCTCTAATTCCTTTTGTTGTAGAACTTATGGTAACATATCAATAGAAGATTAGGGCCTTTTCTACAAGCTTCAACTTCTATTAATAGGTCACCCAATCAAAATAATAAAGACAATGATATTTACAATGATTAATGCTAGAAAAATATCTATTACTAAGAGAAATAGTGTTTGATCATCCTTCCATTGACAGGTCCACCAAGTAATTCTGTCCCATCTAAATTTCTAAGAAAGAATGCATTATGCCCTCTGAAATCACATATGACATAGGACCCCATCCATAAATTTTCAAAATTTCCATGCTTCCCTTTTTCCTCTCTTCTAGAATCCCACTTTGAAACTTTATCACCTAAGGTGAAATCATCAGCTTTTGTTCTTTTATCAAAAACCTTCTTTATATTATCCTAAATGATCTGAGCCTTATTATAGACATCTTCCCTGGATCGCTGCAATTGGATTTTCTAATCAATTCTCCTTTGAATGTCATTTGGCTCAACCTACAATTCCTAAATTATCTTCATGACTGGAACTCCCAAAGAGGATGGAGAAATGACATCCATTCCATAAACTAACTGGTATGGTGACATGCCAATTGATTTTTTCATTGTGAGCCTATCAACCCAAAGTGCATTTATCAGCTTATTGTGCCATGACCTTTTGTTGTATATTAACAACTTCTTAATAATATTTACCAAACTTTTATTTGAATATTCAACCAAGTCATTACCCTGTGGGTAATAAGCAATTGAATGTCCCAAAGAAATATGGTATTTGTTGCAGAAATCTATCATTTTCTTAGATCTAAAAGCCTCAACATTGTTTGTAATAAGCTTATTTGGAATGCCAAATCTAGACAAGATGTTGGTTCTAAGAATTTGATGATAACAACATCTGTGGCTGGTCTAAAATGAGTGGCCTTAATCCATTTTGTGAAGTAATGAGTAGAGGTAAGGATCCATTTATGTTGAGCAGATCATGGTGGATGGATTTCTCCAATGAAATCCAACCCCCACTATTGGAAAGCACTTTAAACAGATATGGATTTCAATGGTAGAGGAAAACGTTTTCCTTTTCCATAAAAGATTTAACATTTGTGGCAAGAGATTACCTTATTATGAACATATAGGAAAAGTGTAGCCTAGTAAAAACTAGCTCTAAGGATCTTATTGGCAGTGGTTTTCCAATATAGATGGCCACCACAATCACCTTCATGGAATTCCTACATTTTTCTTTCTGCATCATCTCCCAATAGACACTTTAGTAGAATACCACCAGCATCTTTCCAATATAAAGCATTATCTATGAAGTAAAATTTAACTGAAATTAGCTTTAGAAATCTAGCCTTTGTCTTAGATAGACCAGGAGGAGCATTTAAATTGAATAAAACATAACTAGGGTCTGAATACCAGGGTGAGGTCATGAAAGCGTCGTCTAGTTATGCAGTGACATGTTCCTATTGATCATCCAATGTAGCTACAAAGTTGATATCTAAAGTATTAAAGTTAGATTCAACCATCAATTTGGCTAATCCTTTTCCTTTTATGAGCTTCGATGGCTTGATTTCCATGTCATACTCAAGAATGATGCAATCAATTTGCCTCTTTTTCCATCTGGTCAATTTTGTGTTAAAATATCCTTAACTACAACAATTGGTACATAAGAAATTATGTGAGAATGAAGGATATATATTCTGAAATCTTTAATTTCTTTTATCAATGTGAAAAATTGTTTTTCCATTATATTATACTTGAGTGAAACGTTCCTAAAAGGCTTGCTAAAGAAAGCAATGGGTTGCTCAAATCCATCATCGTTTTTCTGTAAAAGGACAGTTGCAACAGTATGTTTAGAAGCAAATGAAAAAATTATAAAATCCTTAGAAAAATATGGACTCATAAGGACTAGTTCTTTTTTCAATGCTTGTTTAACTTGGTCAAATGATTGCCTAGCTTCAATGTTCCATCCGATTTCTAAATCTCTTTTTAGCATGTTGGTTATGTTTCTGCGAAGTTCTGCAAGGTTAGGGATAAATATTCTTAGGAAGTTTATTTTGCCAATAAATGATTGAATTTCCTTAATGTTTCTTGGATGATTCATTTTTAGAATGGCTTCAATCCTTTTAAGATCAATTTTAATACCGTCCTTAGAGATGATATGACCAAGAAGTTCTCCCTCTTCAAGGCCAAACAATGTTTTCTTAGGATTTAGTGAAATCCCAAACCTTCTACATTTCTCAAATACTCTTCTCAGATGTAACAAATTTTCTTCATTAGTTTTATAATATACAATGATGTCATCTATATAGATCACAATAAATATTCAAATTTCATCAGCAAAAGCAATATCCATTGCTCTTTGAAATGTGGCTCCAACGTTTATTAACACAAAGGGCATCTTCAAATACATGAAGTTACCCCATGGAGTAATAAAAGTTGTTTTATCTTGATCATCTAGGTGGACTAAAACCTGATTATAACCCGAGAAACCATCTAATAAAGAAATCCTAGAAGATCCAACTACATTCTATAGAGTATGATCCATTTTTTTGGTAAAGGATATTCGTCCTTCAGGGAGACTTTATTAAGGTTCCTAAAATCTATGCACAATCTGATTTCACCTGTTTTCTTCCTAGTTGGCACAATATTGGAAACTCATTTAGAGTACCTAAGAGGAACTATGATTTTAGAGTGATACTTTGTTTTAATTTCCTTCTAAATCAAAGGCATCAGAACTGGATTTATTCTTCAAAGCTTTTGTTTAAATGGTTTGTGATCTTCCTTAATTGGAATTTTGTGTTGTATAATCTCTATATCATATGTTTTAAGATCTTCATAGCTCCAGGAAAAAACTTCACTATATTCCTTCAATAGAGTAATGCATTTTTGTTTTTTAGTAGTAGGAAGTGATTTAGGCAGTTTAATGATTTTGGGATCTGTTTCACTGCCTATATTACATTCTACAACTGTTGTTCCTGTGGGCTCAATCTTAGGCTTTTTTTACCACATCATTGAAATGAAATAATTCTTCCATTGGAACTAGACCTCTAGGTAAAACATTATCTTTTAGCTGAAGCGTTTCAAACTCTTCCTTTTCTGGATCTATCTCAAGTAACTCTAATTTATTGAAAACTTTATCTATGGGTGTATTTAAATCTAAATTTTCTATCTGCCTTTCCATAATATAATGTACAACTATTTGATCTTCTAATTCAGATTCCAAATCAATACTATCATCATGAAATTCATCTTTGGATTGTAGAAAACTTTCAAGTTGTTTATCACTTCCAAACACCTGCCAATACCTCATATTAGCTGGTATAGCTAGTCGATGTTTCACTTTTACTTTATATTCTCGATTAGGGTAAGGCATTTTATAGGATCTAGCTGAAAAAGCCAGGTTATTTGGAATGATATTTTGTTTTCTAGGAATTGAAAAAAGGTCATATTCAAGAAAAGTATCTAGAAAATGAAGCACAATATTTCTGTATGCTCTCATTCTAGGGTGTTTACCTAAATACTTTACTTCAATTTGTTTCATAATTAACACAACATCCCCTTGAATGGAGATTCTTTTGGCACCTAATTTTTTCAACAACTACAATCCTAATATAAGGTCTTCATACTCTGCTATGTTATTGGTACATTGGAAGTTGAACTTGTATGAGTGACCCTCAGCGTGACTGTTTTCAGTGTTTACCACCCAAATTCCTACTCCATAACCATATTTACTACAAGAGCCATCAAATCTCATGCTCCAAAGAGGTTCTGGAGGAGTAGTTGGTTTTGTTATTTGTGCTTGGGTTGGATTTGTTTTAGAAATTTCAATTTGAGCATTGATCACCTGAGTGTTGATATATCCATCATTGTAAAGAATGAAAGAGTGTAAATCTAAGTGGACAAAATAAACAGAATAGTTTTGAGGCTTATCTTGACTACTCACCATGAATTTCATCAAGGTTTCCCTATATAATATTCTTTGCTACCCAAAAACAGGTATGGTGACAAAGGTCATATCCATCTGTAGGCTTCCTTGTAATTTTTCTCCCCATGAGCATGAAAACAACATGTCATAATTAGGAGGAATATCTGCAATCACTAAATCCATTACCAGAGTTTTAGATGGGATTTGACCTAAAGTAACACAGATATCTTTGATGAGACCTAGACATCTTACTTTAGTGGAATCAAAGGAATATAGGTCTTTATAACGTCTAGTAATATCAAGTCCTAATTTCTCCATATCAACTTTAGGCATTAAGTTGTTGGAGGCCCCTGAATCTAACATAGCATTATGGAGGATCTTATCAAGAATATTTAGGCTAACACAGAATGAAGGAACACCCCCTTCCTGTGTTTTTCCCTCAACTTTCGATCCAAATAAGAGTTTAGGTTTGTCAGAATTCGGATTTACAGAGTTTGTGTTTTCCCCTATGTTTAGAGTTTTCATCACTGTACATGTTTTGTTCATTAACTCTGTGAGAGGAATAGGGATTTAAATTTTGCTAATTCATTCTCAATGTTGAACACTGCTTGAATATTAATCAAGCTGGGAAGTTCAAATTGACCTGAGATTTTTTTGTTTTAGGCTCTTTTTGTTGACTAGTCATTGGGATATTTATTTGAGTAGTCTTGGAAACACTACCAACTATCGTCTTGACAAGAATTTCTACTTTCTTTCTACCAAAATTATCCACATTGTTCTTAGGAAGACTCTTTGTGGTTTTCCTAGGATCAATTTTAGAGGATCTTTTAGTAGGATTACTAGATTTTTTGGTGTTGAGAGTGTCTGAATTCCTTTTTCCCCTAAGATTATACTACTCATGGACCTCCATGATGGAACTTTCAAAACCTTCTTTATATTCATCTAATTCTTCAGAATCTAATTCGGTTTGATCTAGGAGAAAAGTTCTTACTCCTCTTGAGTGAGGAAAATTGTTTAATCATCATTTATTCCCATCAAATTTATTTGATTTTCATCCAAATCTTCAATAACATTATCCTCATCATCAGTGTAATTTTCCTGAAAAGGAGGCCGAACCTGCTGGTCTGAACCCTTTTCTTCTCGTTGTTTGATTTGGGGAACATTCCTTCTAAATTTTTCGTTTCTATTTTGAGGATCATTTGGTTCTCTCTCACTTGAGTTTGTTTGTTTATGTTTACTCTTTGCATCATCTGATTCACTACTCTCATTAGGTTGTTAATTTTATGATCAAAGGCAGAAGTGGAAGGCTCTTCTTTAATGGTAACCCTGTGTTCATATTTTAGTTTGGCCTTCTTGGCTAAGATGTTAGCTTCGAATTTTATGGCACTGACTTTCATTTCTTCTAGAGTTATCGAGTCTCTCTCTAAGTTGATATTACATGTCTACAACAAAACCATCAAGAAAATCAATTAAAGATAGGCTAGGGGAGGGCTTGATGTCTTGTGGAATGGCATTTCAAACAATATTAAACCATTCACAATGTTATTCCACACATTCATTTGGCTTTCTTTTCAATATTTTATATTCATTTAGAAGTTGAAGTGGATTTTTCTTGATCTCCCATTTAGCCAAGAATTTTTTATGGAAAGCATCATGGTTAGCTATACTTCCTGCAAGTAAACTCCTAAACCATTTTTTGACATCACCTCGTAAAATTGAGAAAACGATCTCATTTTTACATCAGCTTCATCTACTTCTTGAAGGTCAAACACATCATTCTTTCTATCCACATGTTGTTGAGAACAATGAGAACTAGTGTTATCAAAGGTCACAATTTTAGATTGGTAATCTCCAAGCATAGAATTTAGATGGCCTAGTAACACCAGAGGTGCATACCTTCCTGCCATAACTGGTCTAGAAGATTGATTGGAATATGAGCCTGAGCTAGGTATAGTTGTGATAACTATATGGATAGTAGGAATAACAGTTTGAGATATCATAGGTGAAAAAGACTATAGAATGAGTAGGCTGGGAGGTTGCAAATGAACAGGCTGGGAAGATTGGGTAGATAGAGAGGTTGCTACAATTGTTAAAGCAAAAAATTCAATAAATTGTTGAATATAAGCTTCTTCAATAGCTTGGTCCAAAACTGAAACTAGCACTTGTAATTTATCGAATTGTTGTAGGGATTCAAGATAATTATATGCTTCAAGAAGATGGGTTTGTCATATGTATGGTTGTAGTATGGCTTTATCAATGACAATCTGATCTACAAAATTCTCGGATTTTGATCTAAACAAACTATGTTGGAAAGGAAAATCAAACTCTATATCCTGAATAGTTTCAAATTTCTCTAGAAGAGAGTTAGACCTGGACAAAGGACTATTTTGAAGAAGAAAATTGAGTCTAGACAAAGTACAATTACTACCCTGACTTTTTGTAAGACTTTTCTTTCTCATCATTTTCTTTGGATTATTTACAAATTCGGTAGGGTTGGTATCAGGGTGAGCTCTAGTAAAAATTATTTTGGGAGAGAGGTCTATTAAAATTGATCACACAAATAATAATCAAAATCAACGACACACTAACATATATACAAAATAACAACCTCGGTTCATGTATTTCATTATGTTATATAAGTTTTAATTTATAAAATACTGATTGAATACCAGGGAATAATGATTTTGTAATCTAAAGAGTTTTCTTCCCCAGTATGGTCGCCACTATGTTGGCGTTCCGTATTTTTTAGGTTGAGGGAGTAAACACATAGGAAAACATCAAAACCACTTTGGAAGCTGCGATCTATCCCTGCTAGCCTTAGAGAGGGATCTCATTGTAAAATTTAGCTTTGTTTGAGATATGAATTTTAGGCTAGTTATGATTGTACTTGTTTGTTTTGATTTAATTGTTTGGTTGATTTAAGTGTTATAATTCCATTGGGCTATGGAATCTATATATTAAACTGGATTTTTTGCATCAAATTGTAGAGGAGTTGTCACAGGGAAAGCTAGGTTCCACTATTTGGATATTTCTAGAAATTAAATGGATGGTGAAATAGAAAAAGTGTAAGATTTAGTAGAAATCAAGCAGAAACTAAGAATTCATTGATTTGAATTCAGTGGAAAACATTAAAACTTCCAACAACCAAAATAGGGTGCTCTAAGTAACAAATCCTATTTATCACAGTTTATGTTAAGTAATTTAGATATTCAGAATACGAAAGAAAGAAAAACAATGTTTAAATAGATAACCAGAGGAACACATCGCCATTTTGTACACCACATAAATCCTATGAAAGTTCCTTGTATTATTGATGCTCCAATACTTTGAAAATTACAATATGCAGAGGAAATTGCATTCAAAAATCGACCCTTAATACTTCAAACAATGAAGTATTTATATTAATAATCACAAAAAACATTTACAAAATTGTTGTCAAACTGACAGTGTATTATTAGCCTAATTAAAAACAATAAGATTTACCTTTGGAAAAAAATAGGCCACATAGACATCTAGGAGGAAAGGTGGCTCTTTTTTTCTGGATTCAGTTGCTGAGTCAGCCTAAAATTGTGTTGCGTTGGTGTGCTGACTATCGTGTTGGCTGATGTGTTAGTTGTTGTCCTACTGCTCTCGAATTACCTTTCTAATCTAGTAAATCGATCAGTTCTTCTCATCTCTTTTCATCTGGTATGGTCCATTTTATTACCCTTCCGTAAATTTCATCTACCTTTTTGTAATTGGAAAAAGTTGGTTTCACTGTAAAAATGAGTTTTACTTCATTCTGTACGTAGAAATCATTTGACATAGTTTCCAAAAATGCATTTTCTATCATATTTTCCTTAATCCCACTATATTTTATGCTTCTTCTAGCCATTTATTTCATCTTCAAGACATAGTCTTCTTGAGCGACCAATTTTTCATTTATTACATAAATGTTGGGTAGTCCTTTCTGGATCAATGCTTCAATTCTATTACTAAACATGTTTACTTGTAGCTCCAATGCTTGACATCCTTCTTCCAATTGATCAATAAGGTTCCTTTTAGTCAAGACTTTCTTGACCTCTAAAATAGTGGTAGTTTTGTCACTGATTCCTAATCCTTCAAGCTCATATTTTGACTTAGAATTTAGGAATCTAATAATGTTGGGGGCTTCTATGGGTAGTTCTCCAAGCTTCTCTCTTCCTTGCAGAATGATTTTTGTATATTTTTTCTATCAAATCCTTCTGCTCAAAGATGATATTGATAGATGGAAAAATATCATTCATAGAGTATAGTATATTCATCCAAATGGTTTCCTTCGCTTGGGCCAAGGTATGAACAATGAAGGTATCTATGTCTACCTTCGGAAACTTCTCCAATAGTCTCTATGATTTCTTAATTTCAATAACATGAGAAGCTTCAATTTTGGACTTTTGTACTTCTAAAGATTTGAGCTGATCGTCCAAAATATTGATCTCTTTTGACTGGAGTGACATGTTCTCTAGTGTCTTGGTCACCTTCTCAACACTTTCTGTATGAGTAGAAGAATTAGCTGCAGTGGTTGTTCATGTTGCTCGACGTTGAGAAATGGGTATGGCATCCAGTGGGACAATGAACATCTTCTAACTTTATTCTTTCTCCGTTATCATTTTCTCCATCTTTTCCTCCATCTGCCTAATATGAATGTTTTGCTCCTTGATTAGCTTCATCTTGTCAGCCTTATGTGATTCATTTTCTTCAATGTCTTTAGTCAATGGATCCTCTGTGGCTAGCATCTTAAGTCATTTTCTCAATGTTGTAATGTCTAGGTTCTTCTTTTTAATAATCTCCTCTGCAACATCGACATCTCTGGGATCATATCATATCTTTAGCACCAACTCTTCCAAAGACTTGATCCCATTATCTTTTGCTATGGGGGATACTTTCCCCATTTTCAACTGAGACTGAACATTGGTAAATGAAACCTGCAACTTAGATAATGACATAGTAGTGCTAGTTAAAGTAGAAGATATCATTTCACCATTTTTCTTTTTAATCTCCATTTGATTAATGGGATGAATGTCTTTTGTGTTGAACTCAAAGGTAGTGCTCTTGTAGTCTACTACTATTTTTGGATGTGGAATTTGGGTCTCAAGGAAGGCCACCTGCATCTTTCCACGCTCTGTGTCAAACACTGATAACAATCTACTCTGTGAGCTGAAAGCCTGCTTCCGAAAATGATTATAAGTTTTGTTTTTGAGAATCTAATTTCTGATCTTAATCTCCCTATATCTATCAAAAACTATCTTCTCATTTTCCGTTTGGACATTTTGTGACTTTGGCTCAGTTTCCTCCTGACCTTGTGATGATGAAGGTCCAGTAGGAGATGTGATAAATTTGTTGGTTGTAGGTGGTGAATCTGTGATTATGATGGCAGCTTGGTCTTCTTTCTGTTTGTCCACATCTATCCTAGAAGTCAATTTTGTCCTCTTCCTGTAACTAATTATGCACTCTTTGGCTTCACTTATTGTTGTCAATGTTGATCCTTCCTCCCTCCGGCTTTTACTTGATTTTTCCTGAGGAGTGGGAGTCTACAAATTGGAAGTAGAAAAGAGTTGTTCTTCAGCTTCATGCAAGGTGTTTTCTGTCCATTCCAACTAATTTGCATACTTCTCAATTTGAGGCCTTGAAGTATGGATGTAAGGAGTAATTTTATTCTCTACCCTCAACTTTGCAATAATGCTAGAAGGGTCATAAGACCATGTAAAACTCAGACTAAACTTCATTTATTTAGGTATCTTGTCTTCTTCTTCACCTGATGTGCTTGTATTACATAAAATGGGCCCACTTGTCTCTTTATTAGGAACTATGATTTCTTCTTGGCCACTACAAATTTGAATTGCATCAGAATTTAACATCTGTCTAATATGATTGAAGGCAAAAATCCTCATGGGGAGGTATTTAGGGAGTTTGTAGGGTTCCAGTTCACAACCATAAACCCTTACCTCGATGTAGTTTTAGGTATAAATACCAATCCTGAGTCTTGGCCTAATATGTTAGATGCAAAATTCTGTTGATTTCGTCACTGATTCTGGGTTGTATTTCACTATTAAAAATGTTCATGGCTGGGTGAACAAAATCTTCAATGAACTGCTTCTAAGAAAACTCCTACTATTCTTTCATGACAAATGATGTCCAAAATATCACTGGCTGCTGATTTCCTACATCACCAAGATTTTGAATTGCAAAATTGAATTTATCTTCCTGATAGTAAAGGAAAATATAGATTAAAATGGAGGTGTAATTAAACACTTGTTCTGTGGGAAACTTTATAAATTGTTTATGAATGTTGTTAGCTAGCAATTGATTGAAATTGAACACAATGGAAGGCTTACTGTCTATGTAAAATATGGACAGGAATACTAAAATTGGCTCATCTACGCACTAATCAAAATAATAACCCAAAAGATAGGAAATCATGCATATAATTTGTTTGGCTTGATAAGGGAAGATGTAGGAAGATATGGAGGATTCTTCTTGGGTAATTGGACATTCTCAGGCATGAATATATCAAATATTTTGGTGCTGGTAGTAAAATCCAACTTCTAATAAAGCTGGGTGAGGGCTTCTAAGGAGAAAGGAGTACTATTTTCCACAGAGGGAGCCAAAATTATTTGGTCAATGGACTAGGCAGTTATAGTGAAGAGGATGTCACCCGATGGAGCCATGATAGCCTTTTGGGTAGGGACATAACATGCCTAACACTTTACGCTAAACGTAGGGCCTTGGAATGTCAGGGGGAAGATGTAATGGGGAAGACTGGACTCCTAGAGCCCAATTTCATCAGTTTTATCTGCATGTTTTCTTCCAACCAATAGTATAATTCCAAAAAATCACAGTCACAGGGTTTCACTAATCCTATAATCCCTATTGACCAAAGGGATATGATCTAAATCTACATAGGGAGGGATTAATGGATTAGCATGTTTATCTTGGGACTTTCTTTTGGGAGGCATGACTGTATTAGTGAAAGACAAGAGAATTTGAAAGAAGACATTACCACAAACTATTTGGGTAAAGAACTGTCAAGGGAAGGAGACATGGAATTGTCAATATTTATGTTGGTTTAGTCATGTGAAATGCTCTGGGAATGGCCATTCTATAAAAGCTACCAGTTTATAGAGGATAAGCAGTGAAAAGGGAGGAGAGTGATCATTTCAATAGCTTTTAAACAGTGCTCCGAAAGCTCCACTGAAAGTGGTGCAGGACTATTAAGCCTGAACAGTAACCCAGGAATTATGAATTAATGCAGAATAATTCTTTTTCCAGGTTAGGTGACTTGGAGGAAGGTGAGAGGTAGAGGAGTCATGTTGCGGATGTGGTAAAGCAGGGAAAGGATAGGTGGCTTCAGAGGGGGTATTGAGTGGTATGTGGTTTTGGCCCGGGGGAGTGTGAAATCATGAGAGGTTGCCACGTTAGGATGGGGCCCAACATGAGAAACCATCATTTCGAACCCCCCCTCGATGGTAAAGGAAGGATGGAGGGGGGCGGGTGCTGAAGAACAATTTGGGTTGTGGATTCTGAGTGGGAACATATCGCAATGTCGTGATGACGCTGTTGTTTAACCACAAACGACAAAATATGCTTTGTCCATGTGCGCTTTATTGTTTTTTGTTCCTAAAATAGGATAAAGTTAGATAATGAAATATATATAAAATCACTTTACCCATCATGCATATATTTCCCTTGGTGACCATATCATTAAAACATTGGATAAAAATGAAATCGGAAAATATTTATAAAAACCACTAATTTACCTACCCATAACTAAACCAACATTTTATTTTTCTATAGTGTGAACTTAGACTAGAAAACGCACATATTTTATTTTATACAAAATGAAAAACTATCTAAAATCTATCCCTTATTTCCCCTATTGATTCAGATTAAATAATTGAATCAATGTCACTTTGCTACCTAACTATTGAGTTACCCAGATTGAACTGGTGGGGAAATCTTTATTCTCTAACCTAGTTTACCGAAATCGAAACAAGTTTTACCATGATTACATTGTATTATTAAACCAAAATTTAATCATTGTGGAATTTTGAACAATCTGAACACAACCTTTACTTAACAATAATGAAGAAAACTATCTATCAGTAGTGGCATTTAGACTTGCAACACTTTCAATATTCTTCCTTTTTTTATTTTCCTTTCTTTTGGTGGGGTTCAATCTTATCTTCTTCTCAATATTCTTGTTCTTTTCTGTTTTTTCTTATTTACACCCTCTTTTCATTTTTTATTCTATTGTTTCTATTATTTGGTCCATGCCCTTTTACTTCAGAAGATGTACCAATAGACGTTCTTATGGAACTCCATCTCTTATTTTTTTGTGACGGGGCATAGGAGGTGTAGTCGCTCTTCCTTATCTAGGAAGTGTAGGTGATATACTTTTTTTGTGAGGTGTAATTGATCTATATTCTATTGTTGTTTCAACAATTACATCCTATTCTTCACTTTCACTTTCCTTTATTTCAGTAGCTTGTGCATGTGACTTTTCCTATAAACCAATACATGTGCTTCCCTATTGTTGGAGTGAATGAATTATGATTAACTTCATGACCACCTAGTTGGTTAAGAATCTCTTTGGATATTTTACCATATGCATTTCCTCTACCGTATGTTGTAAACATTTTAAAAAATATTAGGGTAAACTTATCATTTGTCCATTATGAATATGTGCCAATAATTGAAAATGATAATTGAATATTGTTTCCGGGAAAACTAGTGTCTTTTCGATCTGCTAGTCCCACTAAGATAGGTAGCTATCATAGAAACAATCAATTAAAAGCATCTCGAGATTTCCTTTATGTATGATAGATAAGAGAGAAGCAAAGAGGACCAACTTGTATCTTCTGCTTGGCTCCTTGGTTGTTTCCTCTCTCCCTTGATAGAGCTTTCCACTCCTCTCCTACTTGTCCCACTTTAGAGAATACCTATAGAGGCAAAGCAATAAAACACCATCAAAGCATCTCGATCTATGATATCATAAACAATGCAGAATCAAAAATACATTAACCATACAATTGCATCCACAAATAACAAGATTCACAAATACACGATTATATGAAGGAAAACTCAAAGAAATTTATTGATAGCAGAAATAGAAGAGAGGATTACAACCCAACTATCTAATCCAGCACCAAAGCCCTCTTCACCTCATGAAAGGCAAGATCACCCAACAATACAATGTCTATTCTCAAAGCGAAACCAACAGCACTTCCATACAAATTACAAAATTCTAGCCTCTAGATCTCTCAGATGACGGATCCATTTATAGATATTTGTAAAGGGGTGAGTTAGCTTCTGGGTTTTTTATTAATGTCATTCCACTGATAGTTCTTGGTTCCAATTGGAGATTTCATTGATATCTTACTCATCCCTGGGTGAATTCAGAGAGGCAAGTGTCATATGAGAAGTTTCTAGAAGATTCTCTGGGTTTCCACTTAGCAAACTGTCTCTGCCATTTGTCTTCTCTCACTCATCACACCCCACAAAAAACTCTTTCAATATGCATCGCACTTGGCTAGTGTAGTAGCTAGTATGCATCACACCTTGAGCATGGAGCAGTCTGTATGCTCCAGTTTTGGCCAGTTCTGAGTGGTTTTTCAAGTGGAGATTCTGGGAAATGATGTAATCAGTTGACCATGATTCTTTAGGGTATGAAACAACACTTTTAAGGGTTTAAGAGTGCTTTGTTTATCGATATATGTGATTGGGGTTGCAGTTCCCAAATATTTCTATAACAGTTGCCCCCTAAAGCATGAGGTCATAAATCTTCTGATGTCGGGTGAAATGCTTTATCATGAGGATCTGAGGCACTCGAACTGGAAGGTGAACTTTATAAAATACAATACAATACATCATCTTCATATTATTTTCATGATCTAGCCGAGGCAGGCATTCCCATGCTCAACTTTATAAATTCATTTTCATGTACATAGGACAGATAATCGTCTGTTGTTGCAAAGTGGTGATTCTTTGTATGTAGAGTCAACATCATTTAGCTTGGATGATCATCTGTGCAGCTTCTATGTAGACTTGATGTCTTTATTTTCCTAAATATATCGCAGCTCGGATGGATGAAACGAGATCCAGGGTCTTCAAACTCATTCAATCTTTGCCCAATGTACAAGTCGATCCATGTGAAAATATGTTCTGAAGTCAAACACGGAAAGACATCGCCTGATTACCAACCAATGATGTAAGCTATTAATAGGTGTGAGAGGAATCACCGATAATGATAATGACCCTCAAGGTACTACAGTACAATTCATGTGGTGTGAATATATGATCTGATGTCAAACACCATGCAAAATCTTTCTGTCAAAGGCCATTAATGTAAACCTGTCGCCGAAAGTGAGAAACTTGTCATTGAGGCATGCAAGCTTCAAAGTACTGAAAGGGTTGTTCCTAAGTCAACTTCTTGGATAGTGAGTTGATGTCGACAAGAAGTGACCCATTGTAGGAGGGCCTTAATGAATCCCACATCTACAACACGAAATGAAGCAAATGATTTTATGGAGGTGAAAATGATCTGATGATATATGGCTTAGGAATGGCGATCATGAAAAATCGAGGGTGAAGGTATTGCAGTGGATGAGGCGTTAGCTGGGTGGTGAATTCTCTAAATTATTTTTCTTGAACATATCGGTGACACTGAGATGGATTGGCAGCGTTAAACCCAAAAATGGATGGTACAAAGGACCAATAGTGATGTGGCCAGTGAATGGAATAACCCAACCCGACTCAATCATGGTGATGGAGTGAAAATGTCATGTTCAAGAGCAACCTGCTACCAATGAATTTCTTCAAGTTTTCTTCACCTTTTCCTTAGTCATTGTTGACCAGTAGCTCTTTATTTTTCTCAAACTTAAGGAGGATAACATATGCTTGTTCTATAATTTTCCCTTTGGGAAAACCTCTCGCTATGTTTGGCGAGTCTAGCGACAGTGAAACTCGTTCTTGTCCGGATGGACAAGTTTGTCGCTATTGTATTAACGAGTGTAACGACAAGGATAACTTGGTCCTTTTCATGTTTAGAGAGTTTGAAAAGGGACGAAAGGAAACTCCATCAGTCCTTTTTCGTGGCATAATCCCTTAAGTCTGAAAAAGTATAAAATAATATGAAAGGGATGACTTTTCAATTGCTTTAGTGAGCCGAAAAAGACAAGCACTCAATATTTTTGTGGAATGATCCATCAGGTCCAAAAATATTAAAATGTAGAGGATGGATGGCGCTTCCCCTTACTTTACCGAGTTGGGAAGCCTAGTAGCTCAACAATCTTTTCATATTTTACAAGTCTAAAAAGAGCTTAAAAGAGACTCGTTTTTTAGGAACGAGTGATGTTTTCAGGTAGCAACTAGTTCCAAGTAAGTTTGGAACTTTTCAAACATGGCAGTGTAAAGAGGGTGGCTAACAGAATCACTCGTCATAGCTGTTCCTCAAAAGGGTAAATGATCAAGTGGAAGCGTATGATCGGCCAAAAGAATGGAGGTGATGGTAAGAACACAACCAAGGCTCAAAAGGCTAATAGCAATGCAATCACAGAGGTCATTTACTAAAGGTGCGTTTTATTTTTTAATGAGCTTGAACCTTGAATTAACATATGCTTAGTGGCGGGTTTATTTTTTAACAAGCTTGAAGCTTGCGGAAACATTGCTCATGCCAGTCATTTTTAAAGATGTCTGCCATTAGTAGGTTCATTTTTTAGTGAGATTGCACCATGCGAAACTTTGCTCATTGCCTTTTTATATAGGCTGGAAATGACCTAACTACAGAGCTAACTACACTAAAAGCTAAAGAACTATTGAGGTTAGGTAGGATAGTTTTGTCTTTCACCTAGACAAAAAATTTCCTTTGCTTTGTCTACGCGCCACCAACAAAGTTGAATGGTGGATCAGACCATTCACCTAACCTAAGTAGTTGAAACTAAGAGGCTAAACAACTAAAACTTCTAAAGGCTAAAACTGGTCGCTATTCACTTGGACAAAAAGGTTTGCATGCCCCCAGGTGATGAGAAAATGAGAATTTCTAGGTTACCTTATGGAAGTCCTTGCATTTAAGCAGGATTGTTTCATCCATGGAGCAGACAAAACACTTCCTTGGCTCTATCCATCAAAATAGACAAAGGTGAATGGTGTTAGCTTCCAATCACATAAGTTGTGAGGAGATAATTGTTTCAGACTGATCCCATATCCTACATGGAAATGGTGTTTCGGACCGGTCATATAACCTACAAGGAAATCTATTTTTCAGCTAGGTTCACCTGCCGAAGTAGACCAGGGTGCATGCACCCTAAGCTTTGCTACATTCACTGCACTACTCATGGTAATTAGGTGGATGAACTGAAGGTTGAATAGACATTCTTGACATAAAGAGACCATTTAGGGATGATGTTTGAATCGTTGCTAAGTTTGAACAGGGAAATGAAAGTTGGTTGATAAGTTGCACCACTTTGCCTTCATGCGGGAAACACATCACTCAAAGGAGTGTGGAAAAAAGAGCTCCCATGTTGTAAACATAGTCACACCCAAGGAGTAAATTGTAATCTAGTGGCCCTTGGACTACCATCACATTCAAGTGAACAGTTTTCCTTCTCAAAGTTATAGGCAACTTCAGAAGGATCCCTAGCGGTCAATTGGTTCCTTTGTTGAAGCCTGACAAATGTTGATTCTTAGGCAGAAGCGATGGTGAACCAAGCGCTTTCCAAGAATTTGAGGAAAGCATACTCATTGAAGCCCCTTCATCTATGATAGTGCCAAACACAATCATTTTGTAAACTTGTACTATGATTCGGAATGGTACATTAGATGGAAGGCGGGGTCCCGCAAGTTGATTCCAATCGAAGGAAACGACTAGATTGCTTGGAGGGGGTACCGAATAAATGGCTGGATGAACCTCTTGAAATGGGGAACTTTCCTCCCGTTGTAAAGGAACGGGTAGATTGCTCCCATGTTCATCACACTCTGTGTTAACAAAAATAATTTGAACAGTGTCATTCTCATTCTCTTTGGAAATTGTATCATTTGAAGGTGGACCTTCTGAAGGCAATACTGGGTCGACTACCATCTCGACCTGTTGACTTTGGTCTGGTATGGACTCAGAGGATTTACCTTCAATGATAGGCATTTCGACCGACAATTGAGTTATGTCAGTCGGATTTTCAACTAGCGATTGACTTGACAAGAGTTTCTTGTGTCTATGCAGAAGTCACTGCGGTGAAGCAGGATGGTTATCCAATACACTTTTGGCTTCATCCAGAAAAGGACAATGGTGAAGGGCATGATCACCTTCACACAACCTACATGGAATCTAAACTTTCCTTTTTGTCCATTGACTTCATTTTCACTAGTTGATGGTGCGCTCTCAACATGATTGATAGAGGTTGATGACACTCGATGGTGCAAACGAGGAGACCATTCTCTCAAGATCCATGGAATGCAAGGAAAATCTTGATGAAAGTGATTTTCTTTGGAAATTATGCATGGAGATTTGGGTTTGGAAGGTTCAGTGTGTAGATTTTCGCTGGATGATGCATGGTTACCCCCTTGCTTGACTGACTTCTTCTTCTTCTTCTTAGTTACTTGGTTTTTAGTACCACTAGTTTCACCAAGCAAAGAGGAAGAAAGAGAGAGAGAAACAAACGAAGTAGAAGGTGAGGGGACAACTTCGGTATCATCTAGTTGTTGATTCGATTGCTAAGGAATCACGATGTTTTGAATGACAGAGGTTGAGAATAGCCATACCAACAGGCCAATTTTGATTCTTGGAAGGGAAAATGTAGCCATATATGGAGCACCAATATCTCCCCAAGAAGAGAAAGGACTAGGATTCCCCCCAAGGGGGATTCCTCGATTAGTGGACTCCATTACCTTAACCTAAGATCAATGAAGGAACAGGGATGTTATTCCAAATTAAATAAATTTTATGATGCTTTGACACAACTTTGCTTTTTCAATTTTTAAGAGTCAAGAAAAAGCTAAAGATGACTCTAGTCGCCTTCAATTTTTAATGAGCCTAAAGTGATAAGTGCTCAGATGGACCTTTTCTTTTAAGGAGTCAAAAAGGAATGAAAGTGACTACTCTAAAAATCTAAACAGAGGGATTACCAAACTAATAGAAAAACTACAATATACACCTTGGTGGTAAATTAAAGAGGAATTACCAAGTATTTTAGTACGGCAATCAATATTCCCGAATTTCGTGTTCAGTGCATTGCGATCGATAGGGCGGCAGACACGACTTCCTAAGGATAAAGGATATTAGCTTATTGTGGTCTCCCAATCTATACTTGATGGTACGGGGAGCACAAGTCTGTACTAGCACTTGTCGTATCAAAGAGGAGGAATCACCCAACCTTCAATGAAAATGATAGTTACCGGGTTTTACAATGCCGGAATACGTCTCTAGCCTAGACCTCTAGATGTGTTACGTTAAGTTCCAAAGCATTTTTATGTTCATTGAAGTTTATTTTAGAGTTGATCTTTTTCAGAAGTTTATCTTTCAAGGTTCACCAAGTGATGTAGATGTAAAATTCCTAAATATGCAATCTAAAATGACAAATAGTTGTTTGTTTTCTTTTAGCAATGAAAATCCTGGCTACTAAGGAAAGAAGAGTATGATGCTTTCAACAAAGAGCAAAGAGCACACACTAAAATGCACTTTTCCTAAATCATTTTCTGCATGCAGTCTAAATGCTAACGCACATGCATGTATTTGTTTTTCTGTTTCCTTAATGTGAGAATGTCAAAAAGGAAAACTAAGTACAAATCTGAACTATTTTCTTCAAAGCGACACTTCAACAATTTCTTTTCAAAAGTGAAAGGAAGACTAAAATGACACTTTCAATTTCGAACGGAAAACTGCTTGCGACACTTCAAATATTGGCAATTCCAATCAAATACGATGGAAAAAGTACAATAGACTATCTGGAAGAGGAAGACTTTACGACACTCTTCTTTTTTACTCAAAATGACAGTTACGACACTTCTTTACATCAAAAACGACAGTTCGATTAAGCTAATTTTGACAAAGGAGGACTGTAAATGATAAAAATACATAAAAACATTCACAAATCCTAATCAATGGAGGCTGAATAATGTAAAGGAAGAAGGCTTTAGCAATGATATACTGATCATAAGCAGCAAAACTACTAAATAGAGCTAAAAACAAGGAGGAAAAAACCAAATTCCAAAGAGAGAAATAGTATCATTTAGTCATCACACCTGTCCTTAAGGCAAACAAGGATGCATCTCACCTGCAACACATGGGAGGTGCGATGCATACAGGTTGCCAGTTACAGACAATGTGATGGACCAAGGAACGAAACTGAATTTGGTTTTTGCTCAAAATTTGCAGCTAAGTTTAGTGATTTAGGTTGAGCTATGATAGATAGTAAAAACAAAGTACAGGGGTATGATCTTATGAGGTTATTGAGCTACCACAAGGGCACTTAGGATGTTTGCAAGTCAGATGTTCAGTTCATAAATAAACTCGGAGATTGACTGAAGCAGCATTGATCTACTTTGCACTTGCATAGCAAGAGCAGTTCGAAGGCTAGCTAGCTTAACTTCAGGCTCCGTCTGTAGTTTATAAAGCAAACAACAATAACAAAAAAACAAACTATTCATTCCGCAGTGGAGTCACCATTTTGTTTCCAGGAAAACTAGTGTCTTTTTGATCTGCTAGTCCCACTAAGATGGGTATCTATCTTAGAAACAAACAATTCAAAGCACTTCGAGATTTCCTTTATGTATGATAGATAAGAGAGAAGCAAAGAAGACAACCTGTATCTTCCGCTTAGCTCCTTGGTTGTTTCCTCTCTCCCTTGATAGAGCTTGCCACTCCTCTCCTACTTGTCCCACTTTAGAGAATACCTATAGAGGTAAAGCAACAAAACATTATCAAAGCATCTCGATCTATGATATCATAAACAATGAAAAATCATAAATACATTTACCATACAATTGCATCCACAAATAACAATATTCACAAATACACGATTATATGGAGGAAAACTCAAAGAAATTTATTGATAGTAGAAATAGAACAGGGAATTACAAGCCAGTTGCCTGATCCAGCATCATCCTCCCAGCATCAAAGACCTCTTCACCTCATGAAAAGCAAGATCACCCAACAATACAATGTCTATTCTCAAAGAGAAACTAACATCACTTCCTTACAAATTACAAAATTCCAACCTATAGATCTCTTAGATGAGGAATCCATTTATGGATATTTGCAAAGGTGTGAGTTAGCTTCTAGGTTTTTGATTAGTGTCATTCCACTGATAGTTCTTGGTTCCGCTTGGAGATTTCATTGATTTCTTACTCATCCCTGGGTGAATTCAGAGAGGCAAGTGTCATATGAGAAGTTTCTAGAAGATTCTCTGGGTTTCTACTTAGCAAATTGTCTCTGCCATTTTTCTACTCTTGTTCATCGCACCCCACAGAAGGTCCTTTCAGTATGCATCACACCTGGCTAGTATGCATCGCACCTTGACCATGGAGAAGTCTGTATGCTTCATTTTTGGCCAATTCTGAGTGGTTTTTCAAGTGGAACTTCTCGGAAATGATGTAATCAGTTGACCATGATTCTTTAGGGTATGAAACAACACTTTCAAGGGTTTAAGAGCCCTTGGTTTATCGACATATGTGATTTGGGTTTCACTGCCCAAATATGTCTTTAACAAATACTATCCCAAAACATCCCTCACAAGTAATGGACTTATAAATAAATTAATCCACATCATCCCAAGGGTAAGGAAAGGATATTCTGTCAATACCTCTTCCCTTTCTAATAACTTCCTCTAAACTCTATAAAGTTGTTGCCCTAGTTGTTGAACTATTATTTTCCTAGAACACCAGTGAGCCCCTGTCTGAGGTAAACTTATCACCCTATGAATTATGTCCTCTATAATAGAAATTCTTAATCCTCTAACCTATGAATGTTTCTCTTCTAGAGCTTGTGTGAATTCTATAGCAATATATTCATTAAAACCATGCAACTTCTCAAAGTAGAATAACCACCCCGATTCCTAAATATTTCTAGGGCTTTTAGATGGGGTAGCAACACATCAATGGAGTTTGGTTCATGATGGACTATCGCTTCTCCCATGGTTGTTTTAGAGACCATTGCAAGGAAACACTTGGTCAATAAAAACACTGGTATATAATTTTAGTCGAATGAAATATTTAATGGATAGGGAATAATTAAGGTTACCCTTTTAATAAATTCAGGCTTCCAATCATAAATGAAAACTGCCAATAATGATTTCCAAGTAGTCACATTGATTTTTGGAAATGGCAGTAGAAGTAATGCCAAAAAGGGTAATTATTGATTTAGAATAAGTGTATTATGTTCCTACCAGATGGTGATTACCAAATTTGGCTATATTCATAGTGTATCATACGATACATACCATACACTCCTCCTGCCAACTTGATTACAGAAGCCAACCTCAGCATGTGTAACCAAAAAAGTCATATCCAATGCCATAATGAGGAGGAAAATATGATGTTACAAAGGAAGGTAAAATGGAACCTATAAGGCAAGCTAAAATAGGACATTACACAAGAAGCCATACATGAAGCTACATCAGGAGCTAAAGAAGAGGCTAAACTGGGTGCATTATTCGGTGCTAATTTTGGCACTAAATAGCACTAACTATATGTGATTGGTGGTAAAAGCACCAAAATTAGTGCCATTCCAATAAATAACGCTGGTGTTTTCAAAAAGGTGGAGAGAAAAACATTAAAAGAGTTAATCGAAGCAAAACATGGAGCTAAATAGGAAGCCAATCATGAGGATATTTTGTAGTAATATGTTTCTTACTAAGAGAATTATTCAAAATTGATCCAACAAAGATAGAAGTCATCTACTTTTCAGTTCCAAATGTTTAAAAGCATGTAAGGAGCCTCTTAAGTTATGTAGGCAATTATAGGAAATTTATAGAAAAATTAAAAAAATTAGAATCATTATCTTTTAAATTTCTTGTTAAATATAGTGAATTCATTTGGTAATACTTATCAAACTATATTTCAAACATTGAAGAAAAGAATTTCTAAAGCAACTATTTTAGGAGGGAAATTTTTGTTTTTTCCTTTCCACATATCCACTAAAGTTTCAAATATGTTATGCTCTTAGCCTGTGAGAAATCCAAAATACCAGAAATATGAAGAAATATAGCCTAGAACACAAAATTATCACGTGAAATGAGAAATACTGCAAAGTATTTTATTATTTAGAAACATATTGAATGCTCACTTTCCTCTTTGATCGAGAAACATCCAACAGAGTAGAGCTCAATTGCAATAAGGTTCGATCATCTATCCCTTACTAACTAAGACTATTTATAGTTAAATAACATCCAATACACTAGCTACTAGTGGTCCCTTGCATAACACAGGTTAACCACTTTATTTATTAACTGTGGCCCATTTACAACTAACTATGGTCCCTTTTCTCTAATGCAAGCCAACCACTTACAATTATTAATGCAACCTTTATTGACTCTCTAACTAACTATGACTCTAACTCGACCCATTAGGCTTATTACATAAATAAATGGGTTAGGGTTTTACCCTAGCATGTCCTCCCCCATCAAAAGCAGCCTTGTCCTCAAGGATGAAGTCGTGGAACTACTAAAGAATAGTGGATGGATGGTTCCTAGGTCACATCTTTTGAAGAAGTGTATTTCCACTTGATGAGGACTTCCTTGATCGTGGGGCCATGGATATGTCTTTCATGAGTAACGAGGGCATGTTCTGGTTAGAGCCAAAGTCAACCTTCCTCATTTAATTTAGGTAGACTTGTTTGAATTTTGCAATTGTTCCCCACCACTTTCTTGAGGCATGATACATGGAAGACCAAATAGATTTTTGAAGTAGGTCGCAAGGCCAATTTGTAGGCGACTGCTCCTATATGTTGAAGTATCTAATAAGGCCCATCTAATTTTGGTGCTAGTTTATGGCAGGCTTCTTCTTTGAGAGATGTTTTCTTATATGGTTGGAGTCGCAGGAATACTTGATCTCCTTATTGAAATGAGTGCTCAGAGCGATTTTGGTCAATCTTTTGCTTCATCTGGTTATAAGCTTGATATAGGTTATCTTTCAGATTGGTAATCATGGTAGCACATTTCTATAGGATTTTCCAACTACCTGTACTTTAGAACATCCAGGGATATAAGAAATAGGTGAAGGTGGGAGTTAGCCATACACTGCCTCATATGAAGTCATATTGGTGGCTTCATGATAGTTAGTATTATACCACCATTTAGCTAAAGGTAGCCATTGTACCAATTGATGTTTCTTTTCTGAAGTGAAGCACCACAGATATGTCTCCAAACATTTGTTGATTGTTTTTGTTTGACTGTCATTTTGGGGATGATATGCGGTACTTAGTTGGAGTTGTGTGCCTTGTAGCTTGAAACGTTCCTGGCAAAATTTGCTAGTGAAAGTGGGGTTGTGATCAAACACAATGGAAATCATCATGCCATGTAGTTTGAATATTTGGTCCAAGAAAACTTGAGCCACCAAAGTCAAGGTAAATGCGTGTGGTGGAGCACAAAAATGAGCATATTTAAAAAATTTGTCCACAACCAGCATGATGACTGATTTTTTTCTTGACTAAGGGATACCAGTGATGAAATACATGGAATCATTCATCCAGACAGATACGGGGAGTGGAAATGGTTGTAAGGTTCTCAGTAACTTGATTTTTTCCCCTTTATTGCGTTGGGACACATCACAATTAGCTACAAAATTAAGAATGCCATGTTTCATGCCAGTCCAAAAGAAAGAATCATGTGTGCAAGAATAAGTCTTCTAAAAGCTTGAATGTCCTACAATTGGAGATGAGTTTATCTCATCCAAAATGTGGGTTTTGAGGGTAGGGGTCGGTAATATAACTACTCGATCGTTATAATGAAGAATCTCATCCTTCCAAGGGTAGTTGGGGAATTAGGAACTTCTCTTAAGTTATTAATGAGTTTGGAAAGAGAGGGATGGGAGAAACATTCCTTGCATGCCTCTTCAACCCAATCTAGTATGGGTGGAGAGATTTGTAAATTGTCTCATAATCATATCCTAGCATATTTGCAAGTTTGTTGTGGTGATGCTAGACACTAGTCTAGAAAAATATTTAGGCTTTGATGGTCTGTGTAGATTTGAAAACATCACCCCAACAAGTATGGTCTCCAGGTGTCTATTGCATGTAAGATGGACATCATTTCTTTCTCATAAGTAGATTGACCCAGATGTTTTCCACTTATTTATTAGTTGGTGAAAGCTAATGGTCTACCTTCCTACATTCATACAACACCAATACATGTAGTAGAAGCATCACATTCAATCACGAAGGATTTGGTGAAGTTTAGTAGGACCAATACGGGAGCAGAGCACATGGCCTGTTGAGCTAGATGAGTCGAGAGAAATGAATTTTTTCTTGAGAATATTGGTGAGGGGTCTAGGAATGTATCCATAATTGAGGAAAAATTTACGATAATAGCTGTGAGACCTAAAAATCCCCTAAAATATTCAAGGTTTTTGGATGGGGCCAATATTGCATTGCCTGAATCTTTTTCGAATCAACCCTCACTCATTCAGGACCCACAATGTGTTCCAAATAATCGACTTCTTCCATAAAAAAAGAGCACTTGGATAATTTGAAAAATAATTTGTGATCTAAGAGAAGTTGTATTATATGGTCTACATGTTGAAGATGTTTGTCCCAGGTTATGATTTAGATGAGAATGTCATCGAAGAAGAGCATGACATTTTTTGGAGATATGGTCTCAACAGGTGGTTCATGAGGCTTTGAAAAGTAGATGGATCATTACAAAGACCACATGGCATGACCAAGAATTCATAATGGCCTTCATGAGTTTGGAAAGTAGTCTTGGGAATGTCTACTTACTTCGTGTGTGTTTGGTCATAGCTCGAGCATAGGTCTAGCTTGGTAAAGAATTGAGCACCATGTAGTTCATCAAGTAGATCATCAAAAATTGGAATAGGAAATTTTTCCTTGATAGTGAGCTTGTTGAGGGCTCGAATGTCTGGAGACATGTGACATTATCCTTATTTCTTTAGAACCATGACCACTGGCAATGAATAAGGGGTGATATTGGGATGGATAACACCAACTTGAAGGAGTTTCTTGATGATTTTTTCAATTTCATTCTTTTGGGCAAAAGGATATCGATATGGGTGGACATTGGGCAGTTTGGAACATGGGGACAAAGGGATGTTATGATCATGTTCACCCTGAGAGGGTGTGTTTATCAGAAAAAATGACCATTTAACATTTTAAGGGAGACCACGTGACTTGGAAGTAAAAACAATCCCTTTTCCATTGAAATGGTGGTTCTGATCGGTTCAATTAGGTCTCACTATCTCTACTTGCTTAAAGTATGACTTTCACCTATCAATAGAGAAGAGACATCAGATCAAATCTTCGTGTTTATTAGGAAATAAAGTGATCCTTAAGATGATTTTATGGCTTAGCCAAACCACTCTAAATATTGCCCCTGTATGAGGGGACTTCTAGGTTGAAGAAAGTAGAACTAAATGCAAAGTATAATATAAGATGCATCTAATACTAGACCTATCTTGATTAAAGGAAATATTAGTCCTTCATTCAATCAAGAGCAACCTAAAAGGACAAGAAAAGAAACAAAAGTATGTTGAAATTGGAATAAGATAAAGGGAATAGATCAAGGAAATAGTTCCAGGATCTAATCCTTGTTCAAAAAAATGTATACAAATAAATGCCCATTAAATAGTTAACAAAATCCAACTAAAAACATATCAAATTCCTAATAAAACATATGCATATGAACAAAAACATTCATGCCACAATATTGAAATAGCTCAAATGCATGACATGTAGAAAGTAGGACATCTATAAGATTAAACTATTAGATAGCTAGGAACTGAAGTAGATAAATGTCTATCCTTATACAAGTTCCAATTTAAAATCTCATTTTTTATTAACACTAAAAGCTAGCTTGACCAGATTCTAAATGAGGATTTTAGTAAGTAGTCAACAATAGTGTTGAAAAGGCACATGCATACTCATACTCCATAAATGAATTTAAAATATGAAGAATTGATTTTCAATAATAGAGCAGGCAATAGTGTTGTACATCTGATTCTATAAATAAATATTATTATAAAAATGAATCAATTCCATAGAACATCAGAGAATTACAAGAGTGTAGGTCCTCTGTTGTCTCTAAATTGATTCCCTATCTACACATATGGATATGATCTCACTCCAATAGTGTAAATGAGACTTAACTCCTTTTATACAAATAGGTTGTCAACTATAATATTACTCTACCTATTTTCCCTCGGATTTGAATCGCCCTTCTCACAATCAAATATGGGTATTTATGCATGATTTAGAAATAAAAGCAATTTCCCCAAATCTCTCCACATTCAAGCTAATTATAACATAGACGGATTTAATTGGAATTCTAGCCAAAATGTAGATGAGCATAGTGGAATGGGTTGCTCAATATAGTTTGTGCTAATGAGGATGATCATTCTTGTCTCTTGCATGTTTCTAATCAATAGGTGATATTACATGTGAGGAACAACCAATTCAATGACCTTTTTTTTAATTACAATATCCCTTTACCATCCGGAGGAATTTGATTGGTGATAGACTGGATTTGTTTTAATTCTAGCCTTAATCGGAAATCTATCTTATAACAAAAAACAAAATTATCCATGGCGTAAAATAAACTTTGAAAAAAACTCTAATCATTCCCAAAACCAATAAAAAAATCAAGAGTCTTATTCAATTAATATGATAGCGACCCCTAGAAGTGATAAGTGGTAAGAGTTGAGTGGTATTGGAGTAATGGATATCAAAACTTTTAGCAATTGGCAAAAATGAAAAATGGAAATATTCAGAGGCTACGATATGGAGTTGACACGATCTTATCAAACTCCTTTTAAATAGTGTATCGGGTCTAGATATCGGAGGTGGGTGGATTATCAGAAGTCAGAAGTCGAAGGGGTATGATTATCAGAGATTAGAGATTGGAGGGAGATGATTATCGGAGGTTGGAAGGACGGGATATGAATATCTCTTATTGAAGATAGGATTTTCTAAAAGCTTGCTAAGTTAAAAATCTCTTACCTCCGATACTCTAGAGTGGATGTAATGATGTGGCAGGTGGGTCCTTTCGAATACTCATAGTTGATAATATATACATGAACTGCAACCACTTGGTATGAGGTTCGAGACTTTTGGATATCAGGGGTTCTTAGGAATTCCTCTGATATATATATATATATAACTCTTGTTAATAAAATAGCTTTGTTGCTTTATGATAAACGGATATGGCCGATAACCACTTTACAATAGATCTTGGTCTCGGGGGATATTTTCATAATTAATCAAACTGATAAAAAATTAAAATAGAACAAATATTTACAAATAAAAGTTTATTATTTTCAAACAAATAAGTTTATAAACCAAAAGTAATGTACATTTTATACATTTAGTAGGACAACGAAGTGAAAATGTCCAATCTTGGTTTAGGCACCATTTTCAAACCAAACAACCAAATGAGATCAAAAAATTATGATGGGAAGATAGGAAAATATTGAACTTATTAAAGAAATCCAAATACTCAAAATCAAATAGTAATATGACCAACCATTCAATCAAAGGGTCCCCATAATGAAAATTAAGTGAATAATGGGAGGTTTGTGTTTTTACCCCAACAGGGTGGAAGCTCTTTAGGTTTGTCAAAGACCCATTGGTGGTGATCTAATAGCTATTGCATCTTAGGATGAATTGAGGAGTCGTTGATTCAGTGGCCTGAATAGCATTAAATTGGGAGAGTAATCCATGATACTCCCTTTTTAAAAGGTTCTCCATTCGATGTGAGCTGATGATAGTAGGAGCACCTACCTGGAGTCCCCTTAATGTATGAATGTGGTCATTCTTCTTAAATATCATATATAACTCCTTGAAATACATTATGGTAATGCCCAATGTGCGAATCCATTTAGCACCCAGGACAATGTTGCAACCACCCATTTCAATAGAAAAAATGTGATCTTTTGGTGATAGTCTTCCATCTGAAGCTTAATATTTTTACAACAACCTTCACATTTCATGGTCCCCCCATCAGCGATAAGGACATGGAAATTAGATACCACCCGCACAAAGTAATGAACAACTTCTACGACTCTCTTATGGAGAAAGTTATGAGTGTTTCCACTATCAACCAATACCATTACTGGTCGATTTTTAATAAAGCCTTTGATTTTGAGAGTCTGAGGCGAAGAAATGTTAGCTAAGGCAAGTAGTGATATAAGCGGCTCATTTGGAGTAGCTGTGAGATCATTGTCAGTTTAGGTTTCCCCTGCTTCTTACTCAGGTACCTCAAGGGGTGGAGCTTCGTCTGCCAAGTTTTTATCAGTAGCGTCAGTTTGAAATATTTTGCTTCCTTGTATTTATTCCCAAGGGAGTACTTGTCATCACAGTAGTAGCACAGTCCTTGTTTTCTTATTTCTGCCATTTTGTTGATGATTTTGAACCCTAAGTGTTTGTGTTGGGTCTTGAGCCTGGGTGGGGCCTCGAGCCTTAGTGGGATGCGCCTTGGTGACGAAATTTAGATTATTAGACTGAGCATTTAAGTTGATTTCCACATATAAGTCCTTGCGACATGTGTCCAACGAAGTAGTTGGGTAGTGCGTCCTAACGTGGGCTTGTATGGCCTCTTTTAGGCCATTGATGAAACATTCCAAGTAGACGTCATCTCCTAGACCGTGAGTTCTGATGACCAATTTCTCAAGGGTTGTAATATAGTCGTTTATTGTACCCTTTTCTCATAGCTTAGTGAGATGACCCATAAAATTAGATTCTCGGTCAAAGCAACCACATATGGCTTTTGAGAACATGTTCCAGGTTTCTCTCCCTGGATAACATTTCTGATGCCACTTCCACTACTACCATCTCTCTTCATCAAAGTAAACGACTCCCACATGTACTTTAGTTTCATGTTCAAGGATATCATTAAGGGAGAAATATTGTTCCAATTGTGCTACCCATACTATAGGGTTATACCCATCAAATGTGTACATGTCCAACTTGGGTGTTCGGTGGTTAGAAGAGTGGTGATTTCTATGGAAGTGAATGTGATGGATAGGTTCTCCCTCTATGAGTGCATCAAAACTAGGCTCCTCCCTATGAGGCATTCTTATAAGGGATGTTAGTTATGAAAGCTGCTTGATAATATTGGCCTTGAATGCCTCGAATCTATCTTCAAGGTTGGCGTCCCTCTCGACTGCCTTTTTCACAGCCATAACATGACATCTGGTACCCAACATAAACCAATGTTGGTTAATCTTTTTGAGCTTACTTAGGATTAGTCTGCTTGAAAAGAGGGAAATATCGAGATTCTAATGATGTGGGTTACTTGAAGCTTCATCAGGAAGATTTTCAGTACCGCCAAAAAATTGAGTGCTTACAAGTGAATGATACCATTGCGACTAGTTTGTTGTCCTAAATATGATGGGCTAAGTCTCTTGCAAGTGTCCTAGGATGTTTGTAACCAATTCTAGAAAACTTAATACTTCCCATTGTCCTGCAAAAATCAGGCCTCCAAGTTCTTAGTACTGCTAAATGTGTTGTGACATTTGACCTAGACTATGGTGGCCAAAATCCTCAGTGCACAAACAATCTGATCTGCAATATGAAAACCTCAATTGTTGGATCTGATCTGAAAGATAAGGTAGAGGGTGATATCCAAATAACGGATGGAATTATGGTCACAAAGGAGTGTTAGGTGCTACAAATTATAACAGATGTAGGGGTGCAACAATAGTACTTAGCCCAATATTTCATGGCACTAACAAGGATGATCAACCGTACCATTAGTCATACTACCCAATTACCCTGTAGTACGTGCGAGTAATCTCCATGAGTGTTGTTCTCAATGTACTGCAGCAACAAGAGTAATGACGACATATCTAAGGTTAGGTTTCAAGTGAGCCCAGGGGGCTTCTGATATAAACATAGTTATCGATCAAACATGAACTATTATATCAAAACAGGTACTCTAACCCAAAAACCCAAAAATAAAAAAAATACTAGAAACAGAAAGTGTTGATGCTAGAATAACAAAAAATAAATGGAGTACATTTTCAACATTTTTAAAAAATGGAAGCAAAAACCAAAACTTTGTGTGCAAAAGACACCCTGAAAAAAAGTTTTGATGCTAGAATAAGGTCTCTTTTTTTCACAGTAAAGTTTTAACTTTTTTTAATAATGGCGTTAAAAATAAAATATCACGACTCCAAAAAAACTTTAAATTTCCAACGATTTTCAAGCATGACATTAAAGATAAAATATCACGTCTTTGAAAAGACTTAAAATTCCAAGATTTTTAGGCGTGACATTAAATTTAAAATATCACGTCTTTGAAAAACCTTAAAATTTCAACAATTTTCAAGCATAGTGCTAAAGAAAAAATATTTATAATTGTTTTCAACCATAGCATTAAAGATAAAATATTGTGACTTAGAAAAGCATTAAAATCTTGACAGTTTCTCAACCATGGAATTAATACCAAAGATATGACTACAAAAAAATCTCAAGTTTTCAAAATATTTCAAGCATGACATTATGGAAAATTTTTATGACTAAAAAATCTTTAAATATGAACACTTGAATAAAAGTGTTATTATACCAAGAGTATAAATGCTAAATGTATAATAGTTTTAAAATCTTAGCCTAAGACAACTTGATACACTGTAACAAAATTTTAAAAATAAACCATCAAATTGACATGCAGTGTAGGTGAACTCGACCTATTGTAATAAAAACTTAAAGACCAACCATGAAATTGACACAATGTGGAGACATAGTTGATTCATTATAATGAAAATTTTAAAATCAACTATCAAATTGCACATAATGGGATCGGGTAACTAGATGAGCATTGACACAAACCCTACAAAAAATAAAAATAACAAATAATAAATAATTAATAAGAAAAACAAGATTCAAATATTTGCCAAAAAATAAAAAAATAAACACGAAACAAATCAAATATATAAAAAAAGAGAAAAAAATTAAAAATGGCAAAATATTTTCAAAAAGTATCACAATTTAAGAAGAAAATTAACCAAAAAGAGAAGAAACCTAGAAACAAATTTTTTTCTTTAAGTTAAAAAATTAAAATAAATAAACAAAATAATTAAAAAAATATTTAAAATAACAAAACTAAAAAAATTAAATTAAATAAAAAAGACTGAAAATAACAGGCCTAGGGTGGCAGCGGTCGATTCGGGGAATTTACCCTTGCCACCCCGAGCCTCCTGGGTTGCAGGGGTGGGTGGGGATCGAGTTGCACGCAAATCCCTCCTCGTCCACCCCCGCTGCCCAACCAGGCTAGGTGTCACACCCATGAGTTGTGCGTGCGATGTAAGATGAGCTGGGGTGACATGCCCTCATTTAAACATGACGAGATGGCATGTGATGAGTTGGTGTATGAAGAGTCAATGAGAGGGTGAGTCGGTTCCCATTAAAGGTTTCAACGATGGGATGAGTTGGTGTGCGATGAGTTGGGCATTCAACTAAACGCACATGGGGCACAAGTTGTGACGAGCTAACAGAGAAATTCGAGAAACCAAAGAGTAAAAAATTTTGCAAGTATGGAGATTTGCAATGGTGATCCTATATGATGTATAGTTGGGTAAGTGGAGCCGGCAAGGCGATGAGGTGAGCGAGCCGACATGAAGTTGGGGCATGGTTGGTCAAGTTGATAGGTCAGCCTAGGAAGGCCAACCCACGTTACATCCATGGTGGAGGTATATATATGGAGGACTCATGGGTGGAGGAAATCAATCATTCAAGGTTCAAACATTCCATGTGCAAAGCCTAAGTGATGTTGGATGAGCCAAGGGAAGGGAAAACAAAGTAGGGCGAGGTGTAGGCAACTCTAAACCGAAGCACTAAGCCAAGGAAGAAATAGATTGCAGGTTTCAGGTTGCAAGTCACAGGGCGGGGCATGTCTGCCCAACGGGCGAACCTGGTATGGCATGGCTACACGACCGAGGCATGTATGCCCAACGGGTGACCCGCAGAGGGCATCACTGCACGATGAAGGAAACTCTGCCTGAAACAAAGAGTTGTTGTGGTTATACTGCAGTAAGGCCGGTTTGAGGTGTGGGTGAAGTGTTGAAGAGTTGGGGCGAGTTGCGAATAGGCACCAAGAGGCCGACACACCGTGAACAAAGCACAGAGTGGCAGGTAACTAGTTTTTGCGATGGATAATTGCGGAGGGTGACCTGGGTAGGGTACCTCTGCCTAACCAGTTGGGCGACCCAACCTAGTTGGGGTGAGTGCTCTTGAACGATAGTTGGGTACTGCTAAACGATGTGGGCCGAACTGTGATATTTTGACAGAATTGTTGAGAAGAAAGTTTGGGTTGTTTTACAAAGGTTGGGCTTGTATATTTATTTGTAAAAAATTATTATTATCATTGTTGGGCATACTCTAACTAGGGAGTTTCCCCTCCCATTAAAACAAGATTGTATCTGATGTGCATGTATTTATAAATGGTGATGAATATATTTCTATTGTGTTAAAAAAAATGAATGCATAGTAAAAAATGAAAAATAATCTAAGTGTTGAATGCTAGGTGTAGTTTGTACTTGAGAGTATTGGTGAAAAGAAATTAGGTAGTGGTGTTGCACCTACCTATGTGTGGTTGAAATACTACCACCAGGATAGGGGCGTGATAGTTGGTATCAGAGGGAGATGACCGATGATGGCATGAGGAGGTGCATTATCATGGTTTGGATGCGACAGTTGGATTAGCTACCTAACTAGCTCGTGTCATGGGTGCTAGCAGTTCACATGATGTGGTCAACACAATATATGTTATACTCAACATATAGCTTGAGCTAGAGGCACTAGCCTTCCATGATGGGGCAGCATGTGGAGAGTGCGATGGATGTGGTTGATGATCATGGATGTATGAGACTATCCTATTCATGGAGACATGAACCTTCACGGTTTGTGTGATGGCAGACCAAAGGTAGGTAGCATGGAAATTTTGGATGTTGGAGCTAGAGACGCTTTGTGATGTCATATGAGCAAGTTCTCAAGGACGACAACCACTTAGCGTGGGGCAGTATGTCACGCTTATGAATCATGTGTGTGATGTGTGACAAGATGGGGCATCACGCCCTTGGTTAAACATGACGAGCTAGCATGCGACGAGTTGGTGTGCGACGACTCGGTGAGCAGGCAAGTTGGTTGCGATGATGGGATGAGTTGGTGTGCGATGAGTTGGGTGGTTGGTTAAATGCACCTGGAGCACGAGTTGTGATGAGCCAACGTGGAAAGTCGAAAAATAGAAGAGTAAAAAATTTGGCTAAGTATGGAGATTGTGATGGTGAACTTATACGATGCATGGTTGGGTGAGTGGATCCGGCAAGGCGACGAGATGGGCGAGCCAACGTGAACATGGGGCATAGTTGGCCAAGTTGAGAGGTCGGCCTAGGTAGGCTGACCCACGTTACATCCATGGCAGAGGCATATATATGGAGGACACATGGGTGGAGGAAATCAATCATTCAAGGTTCAAACATTCCAAGTGCGAAAGCTAAGTGATGTTGGATGAGCCAAGTGAAGGGCGAACATAATAGCGCAAGATATAGGTAGCTCTAGATCAAAGCACCGAGCCGAGGAAGAAACAAAATGCAAGTTTCGGGTTGAAGGTCATAGGGTGGGGCAAGTTTGCTCGATGGGAAAACTGGGTAGGGCGTCACCGCATGACGGGGGCCCGTCTACCCAGCAGGTGACCCTTGGAGGGTGTCGTTGCATGATGAGGGTGATTCTGCCTGAAACAATGAGTTGTTGTGGTTAGACTGTAGTAAAGTTGATCTGAGGTGTAGGTGAAGTGTCGAAGAGTTGGGGCGAGTTGTGGACAGGTGCCAGGAGGGCGACACGCCGTGAACAAAGTGTCGAGATGCAAGTAACTGGTTTATGCAACGAATAAGTGTGGAGGGCGACCCGGGTAGGGCTCCTCCGCCCAACATGATGGGTGACAAACCCAGCAGGGCTGGTCACTCCTGAATGACAGTTGGGCACTACTGAACGGTGTAGGCCGAATTGTGATTTTTTGATAGAATTGTTGAGAGGAAGGTTGGGGTTCCTTCACAAATATTGTAATTGTATATTTAATTGTAAAAATATTATTACTATCATTGTTGGGTAGACTCTAACCAGGGAGTTTTCCCTCCCATTAAAACAAGATTATATCTATTGTGCATATATTTATAAATGATGATTAATGTATTTCCATTGTGTTAAAAAATATGAATGCTTAGTAAAAACTGAATAATAATCCAAGTGTTGAATGTTAGGCATAGTCCGTACTTGAGAGTATTGGTGAAAAGAAATAGGGTAGTGATGCTGCACTTGCCTATGTGCCGTTGAAAGACTACCGCCAAGATAGGGGCGTGACATCGGGGGTGGCAAGGTTGACTCCAGGAGTTAGCCCCTTCCAACCCTAGGCCGACTGGGCTGCAGGGTTGGTAGGGGACGATTCCTCCTCACCCACCCCCACAACCCAACAAGACCCGAGGTAGCAGGGACCGATTCCCGGAATCGTCCCTTGCCACCTTGGACCTCTTTTTTTCAATTTTATTTATTCATTTATTCTTAATTTAATTTTTAATTTTTTTAATTTTATTTTTTTTTTTCATTTTTTTTTAAATTGTTTTATTATAATTTATAATTAAATTTTTTCTTTTTTTATTTTCTTTTTAATTTTTTTTTAATTTTTTTTTTAATATTTTTATTTTTTTTTATTTTGTTTTTATTTTTATTTTTTTTATTTTTTTTTTTTAACTTGAAAAAAATGTTTTTGATTTTTTTTTTTTTTTTCTTTATTTTTTTTTAAATATGTTTATTTTTTTATTTTTTTTTTTTAGTTTATCTTTTACAAGTTAATTTTGATTTTTTTTTACGTTTTATAGTTTCTTTTGTCATTTTTATATATTTTATATATTTGATTCTTTTGTCATGTTTTATTTTATGTTTTATTACATTTTATTATTTTTTTTTAAGTTGTGTTTTTATTTTTATTGTTTTTATTTTTTTTCAATATTTGAATTTTTGTTTTCTTTTGTATTTTTGTGTTTTTTTTCAATATTTGAACTTTTGCATTTCTCTATATTTTTTATATTTGACTTTTTTTTTGTCATGTTTTATTTTTTTTTTCTCGGTAAAAGACTATCTAGGCTATTGTATTATATATACATTGAAAAATTTACAGTCAGTGAAACATGCCAAACAGGGCCAGTAGTTGCACCCTGGACTTTTGAGCATGGAGAGCTCCCACTTGGGGCTGTGTTTACAAAATTCCCAGCATTCAAAGGCTCCCTCGCAGGGGCAGCATCGGCTAAATTCCCATAACCCTTTTCAAAATTGACCTCATCTTTCCAGAGAGGCCTAACAGACAAAATACTAGAGCAACAGACACAGAATTGACACATGACTGCCCACGCAGGGGCGTCTTACTAAAATTGACGGAACCAACATGGACTCTACCGTATTGAAAGATGACCAGAGACCATTCGGAAAAGAACTAGACGGAGGCAGAGATGTTTGCTGCCAGATTACATAACTATTGTGCAAAATAAAATTACCCGATATTGCTTCAGTCTTGGGAGCGGGAGGAGGTTGGGCGGTGGTCTGCCAGATGTGCCTCAGCCTCCTCACATAGGCTTTTCTCCTCCACGACATGTGCCCAGCCATGTCCTTCTTCAACTCCTTCCCACAGCGCCTTCCACGTTTCCTCGGTAAAGCCTGGAGGAGCAGGCCCCAAAGATGGCGAGGGATGCTGCAGAGGTTCCTTCCCTTTGCCGTCGTCTTCCAACAGTGACTGCTCCGCTGCTGCGTCCCCTTCCTCTTCGACTGTTGGTATTGGAGGTGGTGCCACCGTGACTTCCGCATCATCAGGCAATTTGGTGAATAAAATTGAGATGTGGGCATTGATGCCCGCATGCTCCTCCGTGCCTCCCAAGGTGAAAATAACAGAGCCGAAGGCAGGAAGCCCCTTCTCTCCCGCACTCGCACTCGCACTACCGACCTCCAGGAATTGTCTGGCTTGCAATGGTATTGCTTTTGCCCTCCAATGGTAGTAGCAACAGCAGCAGTGATGATGCTGCTCTTCCGCAGGTCGCCGAGAGGATGAACCTCTTCTTGACCCTCTTCTGCTCGACTGTCGCTCACGAAGCCTCGCCATAGAGCTATCACCGTGCTTGCCTTGTTCCCAGACCTTTGCCAACTGTATGTTGAACCCGCACTGCCCTGAGGGGGAATTCGAAGTCTGGACAATCTCAGGGGCGCAGACAACAGGTGAATTATACCATTGCACCGGCTCGAAATACCACCCTCTGCTGGAGTTGCAGAAGGCCTCCCCCAACCAGGCGGAGCATGAATTACAAAATTCCCCCTCAACGAAATTCCCCTGACCCTGCAACGAAATTCCCCTGACCCTGCAACGAAATTCCCCTGACCTCTGCCAAATTCCTTGCTCAGACTTGTTGTGAAATGGCCATCCGCCATCGTGCTTATGTATAAACATTCTGAGGCCACAGATCGAGCCCGCCTTAATGGCTCTCTGCGCCTCCAAGCTGTCTCTCTGCTCGACATTAAATGCCTGGAGCTTCGTCCCTCCCTATTTAATCCTTGACGGCTCATGACTTATCAGCTTGTCGATGGCACGAGGCATCACATGCTATGCATGTGTCTCGTTCGCCTGAGACGTGCCTCCACCCGCATCCGGGATTTTTGTCATGTTTTATTACTTGATATTATTATTATTATTATTTTCAATATTTGAATTTTTTTGTTTATCTCTCTCTCTCTCTCTCTTCTCTCTCTCTTCCTCTCTTATATTATATATAAATATATATAATAGGGTCCATGTTGATACTTGTCTTTACACCCGATCCCATTATGTGCAATTTGTTAGTTGATTTTTTTTGTTGCATTGTATCAAGTTGTCTTATGTTAAGATTTTAAAATCGCTATACATTCAGCAGTTAAAAAAAATGACTCTTGATATAATAACTCTTTCATTCAGGTGTTCATTTTTAAAGTTTTTTTCGTCAAAATTTTTCCTTAATGTCATGCTTGAAATATTTTGAAAATTTAAGATTGTTTTGCAGTCATAATCTTTGGTTTTAACTCTATGGTTGAAAAATTGTCAAGATTTAGTGTTTTTCTAAGTCATGATATTTTATCTTTAATGTTATGGTTGAAAAAGTTATCAATATTTTTTTCTTAGCACCATGCTTGAAAATTGTTGGAATTTTAAGGTTTTTCAAAGAAGTGATATTTTAAATTTAATGTTATCCTTAAAAATCGTTGGAATTTTAAGGATTTTCAAAGACATGATATTTTATCGTTAATGTCATGCTTGAAAATCGTTGGAAATTTAAAGTTTTTCAGAGTCATGATATTTTATTTTTAATGCCA
>APFE030016010.1:48948-68578 GCA_000404065.3 Pinus taeda | reverse complement strand
CTTGAGTGGGCCCTAATGGTTAAGAGCATGTGTTTCCTCCTAAGAGGTCACAGGTTCAAAACCAGAGGGGGGTAGAGTATGTATGCCTTCGTAGACTTAGCTAGCAGTCAAATCGTTGCGCGGAGGTGGGTCCCTTGTCCCACAAACAAGGGGGTCTCATACACCAATTTGGTGTCTGGCTTGGCTGTGACCTTAAAAATGGATATTATTATTATTATTATAAAAAAATTTGAAGTGTCAAAAATAAGACCTCTAAAAATATGTGTTGATGTTGCATCAACACTTTTCCAAATCAACATTAAAATCACTATCATTTAAAAAAAATGTTCATACTTAATACATAAGAAAATTTAAAGTGCCAAAAATATGTTTCAAAAGAAATGTGTATTCTGAATCACCACTTTTCAAAATCTGGGGATTTTTTGTTGCCTCAAAAAAACAGGTACTAGATAATTTTCATGTTTGATCGGTAACTATGTTTATACCCAAGGGTACATTAAACTGTAGTGTGTGCGTGGTTCTTTCAAATGCGCTACTACTCGATGGGGTGCCCAAAGGGGTTACAAATGAGTTCAACAAGCATGACCACCTCTTGTAGTTCTTCTTTGAATGCCTCCCCAAATCCATAGGTTCATGTGCTCAACTACAGATCCTATGGTTTAAAGACATCAAAATGCAGCTCTAGCCTAAAATCTAATCTGCGAAAAATGGAGGTACAACTAGCCCTAGAAAGTGCTATAATACCACTTGTTATGCTCTTGGCCTTTGAGAAATCCAAAATACCAGAAGTACAAAGAAATATAACCAAAAACACAAAATTATCACATGAAATGAGAAATATTGCAAAGTATTTTATTATTCATAAACATATTCAATATTCACTTGCCTCTTTGAGGGGGAAACCTCCAATAGAACAAACCTCAATTACAATAAGACTCAATGATATTTACCTTACTATCTAAGACTATTTATAGATAAATGCCATCCAAAACCCTAACTAATAGTGTTCCCTTGCATAACATGGGTTAACCACTTTATTTATTAACTATGACCCATTTACAACTAAACTTGGTCTCTTTTCTCTAATGTGAGCCAACCACTTACAAGTATTAATGCAAGCTTTATTAACTCTAACTAACTGTGACCCTGTCTCGACCCATTGCGCTTATTACATAAATAAGGGGGTTAGGTTTGGATCCTAACGAAATACAACATTAAGAGTAGTCTTTTGACAAAAGGAAAATCATATTTATTATGCCATTTATTTTGTTAGAAAAAAAAATCTTTTAAATTGAAATATCACAAAATAACATAAAAGAATTCCTTACAGTTGTACACTTCATAAATAAGTTCTTATACTACATCATTAATTATAAAACTTTCATCCATATTGAACATTATGTTATTTGGTATCTAATGAACAAATCGATCATCAATTGTAGAATATCGAGGTGGCTTTTATTGCTACAGGAATCAAATAACACCATCTTAAATAAATTTGAGAAGGAAAATACGGTTGCAAATTTTCTTTCTAGAATTTATAATGAAGTTGAAATAACACCAGTAGATGATGATTTTCATGAAGAATATTTATTTTCAATATTTACTAAATCTTCTTGGTTTGTAGGTATTGCTAACTACTAGCTAAAGGAAGGTTACCTCAACATCTTCTATGTAGATAAGAACATAATATTTTCAAACTAAGTACCACACATTCCTCGATTGAAGGGGATCCATTTGGTATAGGAGTAGATTTAATCATCTGATAGTGTGTACCATAAGATGAAGTAATTGATAGATGAAAATAATGCCATGATTATCCATCTAATCATTTTGTTGATAAAAGAACAACCAACAAAGTTTTCCACCTAGGGTATTATTGGCCTACTCATTTTAGAAATGAACAGAATTACAATAGGAGTTGTGGTAGTTTTTATTCGATGGGACAATTAGTACATATGGATGCCATTATTTTACAGCCTTAAGTACAAAATGGGATCTATTTTGTCATAGATATCACTCTAATCTCAAGAAGAAAAGTTATATTCTAGTATGTAAATATGATGCTAATAAATGAGTGGAAGCTAAAAATATCCTCCTAGGTATTAAACATGAAGTTGTAGATTTTCTATTTAAATACATACTCACATGTTTTTGTGTTCCTAGGGAATTTTTTATAGAATGATGTGTGCAACTTACATTAAATTTTATCCATACTGTTATCTAGTAATACCATATCATACACTACAAATATTCTCCGGACCTTCCACATGCCTATGGAAAATTTGTATCCACCAACAAATTCATAAATGTTATCTCGACCAAAATAGTTCATAACCCTCATAAATATTCAGTATATAAACTACCTGAGGCACTTTTGAAATATAGGATTACATGGAGGATTAAACTAGATTCACATAATATGACCTAGTATAGAGTAAACCAATTATTCTTTGTTATATTACAATTAAATGCTTTCAAAACTATGACAAAGATGGGATTGAATCTTTGATATACAAAACAACAAAGGATAGCATGACTTAATGGGTTGGATATGATTTAAAAATATTCCATTCAACATGCCATACTCATTCAAAATTATATGGTGAAATTCCTTCATAGGTTTATAATAAAGAATAAATTTAAACTAGGTGACCAAGATTATAAACAATAAATTTAAACTAGGTGACCAAGCTCTTCTTTTTGGTTCTATATTTAAGAATTTTAAAGGAAATATCACTACTCATTGGTTAGGACCATAAGAGATACAAAAAAAATTAGACTGTGGATTCATGAATATAAATAATGTTGATGAAGAAGGAATTTATTTTTATAATAAATTGACATAAATTAAGTCTATATCAAAACTATTTCACAAGAGAATATTTTGTTCACAATTTGTTGTAGCAATTAAAAATGCAGATTTTAAGTAAAGGAGACCTATCTCCTACATCTATGTAAAATAGGTAGTTCTTGTATATATAAATAATGTTCACTTGTGAAAACCATATTTCTAGCTAATTGAGGTGGATATTAGTGTAAATTCACCTGCTCCACTAACTCAAATCATAGTTCTCCATCTTGGCAACTTTTCTACATTTTGTTTCGGGCTCTAAACTTTTGGAGCCATTTTTGAGGTCATAAATGATATTTCCTTGAAATTTGAAGGACTTAGGCTATATTTATAAGTAGATATTTGGTCAATATAAAATTTGTAATCCTTGGTTATACATTTCCAGTGAGCTATTGAGCATGCCAAATAGATATTGTATGCAAAACATATGACTCTAGGAAGTTGATGTACCAAATAACCCCAATGAGGATGAAAATAATTTTTGTGTTTTATCTCCTATGGTTAGATTTTAGATGTTTAGGGTTTCCTCATTACTTATGATGTTAAAAAGGGTCTTTTGCCTCAGTATAACTCACTCTGGTTAAGGCACATAGTCGTCGCATCTCTTCTCAAAGATAAGATACCACCATTTGAGCTAGTTTGTTTTCATTCTACATTTATAAAGTTTCAACACATCCAATTTATTAATAGAAGTCAACTTTCATTGTATCTCCATGTTTTCATTATAAATTTGTATTTTGCTTTTGTTCCCTTTATAAATCGAGATTGTTGAGCTAATTTATTGACTAAATTAACACAAGTATTTAATTATCAATCCTGGTTTGTAAAACTTGGAGGCAAATCCACTGTATATGGACATCATATATAATCAACTTTAGAAGATAAAATTTGAAAAATAAAGAAGTTCATAATGAAAATATAGCCTACATTAATAATTTCAATTCACCCTGCAATGAAGGAAAGCTGAAATGGCTCTTAACTTAAGAGGTCCAATTCTTCCTCAATTATTACTTGATGAATAGAAATTAGAAACTAAGAGCTCTCAATAGCTTAATATGGACAAATCATCAATGAAGGGAGGCTCTTAACTTAAAAGACCTTTGGTATTTCCCATCATAATTCATTCACCATAATGCTATCAATTGAAGATTGAAAATTCATAAAAAACAAATGCTTGCATGTAATCAAGGAAAAACCTAGTTTCAATCCACCAATTTAACAGAAGGATTGTTCAACTTGAACACCTTGTTATTCCATCTTACTAAAGTGATGAACAAACTAAGATTCGATAAAATAAATAATCACACATCAACCATAAACCAATCTGAAGCAAAGCACATAAACAAGTTCTAAAATAACCAAATTATGGAAAATTAAACTAGTCTAACAAAGAAGTGTACTTAGCTTGGTGTGGGAACCCTCCACCCTTGCCTTACACACTTGAAGAAATCTCAGCTCCAGTAACTTCAGTAAATCAACCAAGAATGAACAACAAATTGAAATGAAACAGGTTCTTCAAATTAGCTTCCAACTCCAATTATACAAAAGTTACATACAAATTCCCTTCAAAAGCCATCAAAGTCTTGGCTTTAAATAGAGGTTTATTGAAAAAAACTGATCTATATTATCTCTAACATTCATATCTACTCATATCCACCTATCTAAGTCAAACTCATCCAATTCATCCCAAGAAATATGATCAATCCCATAAAATCTCAAAATTGCCCTATTTCCTATGGATTTTCTGGTGACTAGTCATGTTTGACCAGCCTTGACCGGGCCTAATAAAGCTTGTTTTGGCCGAACCAAGTGGAGTTTGCTTAGTCCTAGTTCCCAAGCTATCCATCCATGCATTAAACTCAAGCCCAAGTGTCCTGCAAACATGTCATCCACATAGCTATTACACAAATTTCTGATTCAATCCAAAATTGCACTTGAAACTCAATTTTCATAGAAACTTCTAGAAATTGCAAAATTAAAATTAAACACCTGAATATGCATAAAATACATCAAAATGAGATGGATGTGATGGAAAATGGATGGAAAATATAAGGATTAAGTAGGTTTCCCTAAGATAGACCAAAATTGAGGGCCAACATCTCCCCCTTCCTGATCTTCAAGCATGTCCTCATGCTTGTCTTTGTCTCATTGATCTTCTGCCACTTGACCTTTTACTTCTCTATGCTGACTGATCTGCGATGTACCTGTGGCTCTGTCCTTTGAAGATGAAGCTTTCTCTTGAGCTACCTGCAAAAGCATATCTATGCTTTCATGTACTTCTTCTCTTTTCTTGTGGATGACTTTCTTTATCAATATATCATTCTGGATGAGCAGCTTCAGACAACAAATAAAAGTTGAATTTTGTAATACATTCCGACACAGGATTCACGTCTCTCCCAAATTAGCAACATCAACAATTTTACTCAAAGGATCCAATATCCAGTTGCCCTTAGATCTCCCTAAGTGAAGCAATTTTTTTTTATCTCTAGGCCTTCACTTTCAATTTAGCCACTGATTTACCCATGCAATTTGCAAAATATGGGTCAAAATAACCACAAATATATCTCAAATAGAAATGAAATTGAGAAAATTGTTTGCATGGAGTCTAATTAGGCTCATTCTGAAGAAAACCCATGTTTTCGTTTTTCAAATTTCATTTTCATTTGCCCAGAAAAAGCAACGAAAAATAGTAGATTCTCAAAATTGAAATGCATTCCTGAGATTGAATGATCATTCAATTTGCAACCAAATTTTTTTCTTCAAATGTTTCTCCAGCATCCTGCTTACCTATTTTTGATGCTCTTTTAAAACAATTAAATTGCAAGCTTGTTTGATTTCTGTCTCACGGCAACAACAAGTCACTGCTTTTTTAAATCATTACCCTCTGTAGAAAAGAAAAGCACCTCTTGTAAAAAAAAAACTAGTTTGCTTTGAAATGGAAATACATAAGAAAAATATCTTAATGTAATCTCAAGATATTGTTCTTCTGCTCCTTGTATAATTCACCATGCAAGCCAAGATTCAATAACTAATCTTCAGAACTGTGCTAATCATCATAAAGAAACTTGCTGCTCATTGTTCAATGGTTTGTATCAACCCCTGCACTGTTTTATTTAATCAATGTTATTTTGGCTCTGCGCACTCACATACAAACTCAAATATTCAAACAATCAATGCATTTCCTACAAAAGACTCAAATAACACAGCCTCTTACAACCCCTGCAGCAACCAAAATTCACAATATACATTTTTTTTGTTACACATTACAGTCCTTCCTTAAGCAAAATCGTGCAATATATATCTATGTGTAACAATTGGAAAAAAAATGCATCGGCCATACAATCCTTATGTCATGAAACAACACCTAAAGACGCATCCTCAGCTCTTAAACAATAATGCTCTGCCTCCTCTGCTATACAAGGTCATTGTTTACAAAAACTTTGGTTCGACTATGCCAAATACGCATATGATCCCAGAGATATTTGAATAACGTGGTGTGCATGCGAAATATGGTTCGATTGCCGCATTATTTTGCATAATTTCCGTGCCTTACTCAGCGCCTTGATTGATGCAACTACACCGAATTGTGTTTCCTTATCACAACTTCATTAGTACACTGTTGTTCAATGGTGTAGTTTTGGCGTTTACCTGCTATTGGCGAGTTCTGAGGATTGTTAAATGGTGCTCCAAATCCCTGTATCGTCGTTTTGCTGACTGGTGGCAAGAACACGTGTGTTGATCATTAAATGACAGGTAGTATTTTCCTCAAAACCTTTGTTGCATTTATTAAACATCAGATCTTACCTTATTCGCTTGTGCAATCTATGCAATTTAACTTGGCGTTAAAACTTATGTAGAACTGCCTTATTTCTACGCCTTAGCTTTGCATGTCTCCCTGCATTTTTTCTGTAAAACCGTTTGTTCTTTTGATTTCCTAAGCCTCTCAACGACTGTGATGGCAACAATGGCATAGTTTTTAATACACACAGGATTCATGTCAAAACGTTTTTACCTGTTGACTGTAGCTGTCGCTTTTGTTAAAAATGCACAGGGGTTTTTTACCAAAACGTTTGACTATTTTCTTATTACCTTTGTTGTGCTCTGACTGGAATGCAACGTGTTTTTTTCTCTGTGTTTTTTTAAAACGTTTTGACCCATTTCCTATACGATACTTCACATTGCTTGATCATACTTTTAAAAAAAACGTTTTCATGGTTCTGCAGCACAGTTTTCTTTGTTCTGCGTCATTCATGGTTGCATCCTTCCTGTGGCCAAGTTTCATAATAGATGAGAGAGTGTGTTCAGCACGTTGCATAATAGCTAAGAGAGTGTGTTCAGCACGTTGCATAGTAGTTGAGAGAGTGTGTTCAACAACGCACAGGGCTTTTGACCACTTCTCTGTTAATACGCACAGAGTTTTTCTGCTTGTGCAAAACGTTTTGACCATTCATTGTTTGGTTGTTGCCCACTGACCGGAATGCTATGCACATATCATTAAGATTTGTTGCATATCAAATCACCCTATCTTTGACTGTTGTATATTTGTTTTTGTTTTGATTTCCACGTTGTTGCATGAATCATGGTACTTTTTCCATTACTTATGACTATTTTGCATTCATTGTTTAAGTTTGCATTGTGTTTCCAACATGGATGTCCTCCAATCCATTGTGGGTTTCCTACAACCAACCCACAATACCATCGTATTTTCTCTTTGAGTACTGGTTTATGTTTTATGCATTGTGTTTGATTGCAGTCTTCTTCGTAATTTCTTCTTTCCACGGCTCAGAGTTTCACAATTTTTACTACGGATATCCTTCTACAGCCCCAGAGTATCCTTTACAGCTAATCAGCATTGCTCCACAACCCACATCATTTCATAACTGTGTAAATTTTTAAAGTTTCAGAACTGCAGACTTCTTGTTGAAAATTTGACCGTTTTGTTTGTTGCTGTAATTTAAAATTTTGTTTCATAAGGTCGTAACTCATTCTATTGGACGCCCATCATATGAGTATTATGATAACCTTATAAACGTGGCTAATATTTTATGCAGTCCTTCACATCCATTCTTTTATTTTCTTTCAAGAACATGGGTAAATGTTTCAAATGCAAACTACTATTCTTTCAATAGAAGAATGCACATTATTTTAACCATGATGCACATTATTTGCATGGAGCCCTCTGGATTTTGATACTATGTATCTCACCTCATTGTGAAACCTTTAAGAATCATGCTCTCACTTTCCATCATATTGCATTTTCCATGATAACCTCAATACATAAATCATTTCAATTTGTTTGATTTGATTATTTCTCAAAATGCACCTATTCCATATGTATTGCAATATATCTCCTTAATTTTAAAATGACCATTTTTAGGTCATGTTTTAAAATTGTTTCAAGAAGGCTAATGCTTGCTTGCTTTGTGTAGGTTCAACCTATTAAATTCTCACTTTGATCCTTTTTGCTTAGAAGAAAAATACTTAGGGTTAGGGTTTTGAAATGAATATGGAATATAGAAAATAAATATAGGTAAATAGAGAATGATATTTAGGGTTATGAAATGTTAGGGTTATGGAATGAAAGTAAGATGTACATATGTACATTGGATTAGGAATAGGGTAAATGTAGTAGGATGATGGGTATAAAATAAGGGATATAGGATGAGGAAAATGTATAAAATATGCATTCAGGTATTAACTCAATTTTAACAATGTCTAAAAATCTACAAAAATTTGAATTTACAAGAGCAAAATTTTGTACTTACTATTCTTGAACTTCCCTGTAGTAGTAGATGAATGTTGTTGTTCTTTAACAATATTGAATGAATTTGTCTTGATAAAATATCGTAGATAGATAGAGCTTATTTATGCCTTCTGTTCTAGCATCCTTCATTGATTCTGGTCCATTGATTGTTGATGTCGTTCAGGTCCCTCTGCAATTGATTTATGATAACTCGGGTCCCTTTTGTCATTTACATTTTTATGAAATATATACATGTTTTTGTTAACATTTCAGATTCCTCTGCAATTGATTTCAAAAATATTTCAGGTCCCAACTGCCAACAATACAAATTTCATCGTCAATTCAGCTACACAACTAAGTTTATTTTTGTGAACCTTTCCCCCTTGCTGATGGGAAGACTTGTCCTCAAGTCTTGTTGATTTTGGACGATGATTCCTGCAAACTCAAACTGAAGAAATGGTAAAACAAAATAGAGAATTCATATTGTCCAAGCTGGTTGGTTTTCCAATATGAATTCGAGTTTGTATTGTGCCACTTTCGTGGATTTTCACAACCAAATTCCTTTATTATTTTTTATCTTTTTCTATTTTTTATTTTTTCCTTTTCTAGATGGAGGTGGGGTGTAATGGAGTAGGGAAGTATGAAAAGCTTATGAAAATAGGTTATATTGAAGTCATGATGTAGTAGTAAGTGGATAGATAATAAGTCTTGGACTTCAACATGCATGGTCGTGGAGCTTAACATACAGTATGGATGATGAACAATATGAATTCAAATCATGAACAAATGATGATGATCAAATCATGAACAATATGAATTCAATATGAAAGGCTTCTTTGGAGATTGATGTGACTTGACATGGTATAGTACTTGACTTCTTCTTCTGATGATTAACTTCATGTCTTTTTGCCTTGATCTCAATCATGTTGTAGGGTTTGTTGGTGTTGTTGGTCAACATTGAAGAGCAAGCTTCAAGAGTTTGAGTTTCATTGAATGAACTCAACATCAGGTGAATTTTCAATTTGCTTTGACTTGAACATTTGTATTCATATTCTAGAATATGAATTTGACGTTGAAAATTACTTCATCCATGGAGTTCACTCCTTCATTCTTCCTATGACCTGCAAAAACATAGCAATTGCCTGCAATACAACATTAGATGATGGAGGAAGAGAGGTGTACAGTCTCTCTTCTTCCAATAAACATGTAAATCATTACAAGCATTGCTTAGAAAAGAAGTCCAAATATGTTAGACAAACATAATGCATTTATTTACCCCTTTGAGGAATGGTGGCCAGCCTAGACCTCCTAGCGGTATTTTGTTTACAAAATATTCATTTTATATCCAATTAGAGTGATTCAAAAGCCAAGTTGAAGTGAATTCAGATTGCTACCTCCTTTATAAATAGGTTTTCAAAATGATTTAAAAAATATGGTAAAAATTATGAGGAGTGCCATGTTTGATAGAGCTGCTTGTTAATTTTTAACTAGACCAACAGTCATTGTTTGAAGCGTAACTTCTTCGATAAAGATCATATCAATGTTATTTCACTTGGAGATTAAAGTAGATTCATTTTTTTATTTCCAGTAGAAACAGGTTTTAAAAATTCTTAGGCTTGATATCACAAAATTGGTGATGAACAGACCTAGGAGGCAGAGTTTCACCTCCAAATGGGATGATTCAAATTGTGTCTTAAACTAGACTTGAGTATATATCTCCCATATAAAGTGGTTTTGAAAAGAAGATGATTTGGTATTTCAAATATGCCAATGAATAGTCAAGACCTAGAATTATCACCATGCAGATCTTTCGACAAGCAGTTAGTATTTCAAGAATAATTTTTTCATATGATACCTGATTGAAGTGATTCAAATTTATTTGGAAACTAGATTCGAAGGGCTATCTTCCCTATGAATTTTAGATAAAAATGTTTCCATTAGACACTTCAAATAGAGGTTGTACTAACTCTGTCATCAACATTTCACTTGAGACCTAGTTGTGATTTTGATCACATTTTTATTTGTGATATAAATTGAAAACTTCAAAATGGATTCCAAAACTAGATTTCAAGAGATATGTAAAATAAACCATGATTTCAAAATGATCCTATATGGTTACCCAAAATAGGCTTGTTCTTACTGCATTTTTCCATGTAGTCCTTTCAAATGAATATTGATCAATGATTTGAAGAAATTGTTTGAAACAAATTTATTATGGAAGTCTTATTGTGAATTTATTCTACTTGTTGATTTATTTTATTCTATCCTATTCTATTTTAGAAAAATAATTCATTCTCTCAAGTACAAGAGAATTTCCAGTGCATCCATTTTCGTAACAAGATCATAAGTAAACTCATATCCAAATTTGAAAAATATACTTTAATGTATGTTTGGGCATGAAAATTTATTTGATCATAAAGATTTGATGAGAAAGAATGTTGAAGAATGGAGTAGTGTTGTAACCTATTCTTTAACATCATCTTGTTGTTGAAAATGGATTTTGTAGTTATTTTTTTGATTTTATGTTTTTATTGGGGGGTTTTGTTTTGGAAACCTAATTTTAGGATCTCTATTTCTAGGCATAAAGAAACATAACTAAGAGAAATGTATACTAGTTAAATTTTTAATGTTTTTGTTTATCTTCTATTTGAATATGCTGATAATTACCTCCCCGGCAACGGCGCCAAAATGTTGAGCTAATTTATTGACTAAATTAACACAAGTATTTAATTATCAATCCTGGTTTGTAAAACTTGGAGGCAAATCCACTGTATATGGACATCAGATATAATCAAATTTAGAATATAAAATTTGAAAACTAAAGAAGTGCGTATTAAAAATATAGCCTACATTAATAATTTCAATTCACCTTGCAATGAAGGAAAGTTGAAATGGCTCTTAACTTAAGAGGTCCAATTATTCCTCAATTATTACTTGATGAATAGAAATTAGAAACTACGAGCTCTCAATAGCTTAAGATGGACAAATCATCAATGAAGGGAGGCTCTTAACTTAAAATACCTTTGGTATTTCCCATCATAATTCATTCACCATAATGCTATCAATTGAAGATTGAAAATTCATAAGAAAAACTGCTCGCATGTAATCAAGGAAAAACCTAGTTTCAATCCACCAATTTAACAGAAGGAGTGTTCAACTTGAACACCTTGTTATTCCATCTTACTAAAGTGATGAAAAAACTAAGATTCAATAAAATAAATCATCACACATCAACCATAAACCAATCTGAAGCAAAGCACATAAACAAGTTCTAAAATAACCGAATTATGGAAAATTAAACTAGTCTAACAAAGAAGTGTACTTAGCTTGGTGTGGGGGCCTTCCACCCTTGCCTTGCACACTTGAAGAAATCTCAGCTACATAAACTTCAGTAAATCAACCAAGCATGAACAACAAATTGAAATGAAACAGGTTCTTCAAATCAGCTTCCAACTCCAATTATACAAAAGTTACATACAAATTCCCTTCAAAAGCCTTCAAAGTCTTGGCTTTAAATAGAGGTTTAATGAAACAAACTGATCTATATTATCTCTAACACTCATATCTACTCATATCCACCTATATAAGTCGAAATCATCCAATTCATCCCAGGAAATATGGTCAATCCCATAAAATTTTAAAACTGCCCTATTTCCTAGGGATTTTCTACTGACTAGTCATGTTTGACCAGCCTTGACCAGGCCTAATAAAGCTTGTTCTGGCCGAACCAAGTGGAGGTAGCTTATTCCTAGTTCCCAAGCTGTCCATCCATGCATTAAAATTGAGCCCAAGTGTCCTGCAAACATGTCATCCACATAGTTATTACGAGAATTTCTTATTCAGTCCAAAATTGCACTTGAAACTCAATTTTCATAAAAACTTCTAGAAATTGCAAAATTAAAATTAAACACCTGAATATCCATAAAATACATCAAAATGAGATGGATGTGATGGAAAATGGATGGAAAATATAAGCATTAAGTAGGTTTCCCTAAGCAAAAATAGACCAAAATTGAGGGCCAACGGAGATCACTAACATAATTAACAAGTTTTTCCCAATACTTTATGTAACTATAAGATCATTTTAGCTCTCGTAGTTTATTCAAAATTACATTGTTTTAGGAATTTACTTTTCTTTCAACTATCCAAGGTTCCTTTCCAAATAATATGTTGCAAAATATAGTTTCTATTTCATTGTTTCTACAATATCTAAATTGTAGTCCAACATTTCTATAATATCCAACAACAGTTTCTACAATGTTTCCATATTTATGTTATTTCTAACAAGTTTTTCTCGACGCTTTCAATAGTTATAGGATACTTTTAGCTTTTTTCAAAGTTTCATAATTTTATAAATTTATTTTTCTTCCAACTATCCAAGGTTTCTTTCCAAATAATATATTGCAAAATATTATTTTTAGTTGAAATTTTCTAAAATGTCTAGTTTTTAGTCCAATGTTCCTATAATATCCAACAATGACATCACTTTTTAGTTTCAAAATTACAATATAAATATTTTCCATTCCAAAGTAAGCTAATTATAGTATGAATCCATAGGTGAAATTTCAAGCATATTGTTCTTTTTTTTTCATTTACCAATAGTAACAAGAATTTTCTAGTATCTACCAAAATTACTATTAAAAACAATTATTATATGACCAACCTGTGATCAAGTTCAAGATTCAAGGCCTTAAGGAAATATCTTAAGATCAAAAAAGCTAATGAGTTTTACCATGGTTTTATCATCAACATTTCCAAACTTCATAAACATCAGTAGATCCATCCTCCATTCAAATTCCATATATCAACATTATGAGTAGAGGCCTTCTCAATGAAGGTATAATAAGTTATAATATCAACACTTAGACAAATTTTCTTTGAACCTCCAACCATCCAAATTTCTATCAAAATTCAAGGAAGACTCAATCTTGATATAGGTAAATTAAGGTAGTTCATTTCTCAAACTTATCTTATTTTTTATGGATGTGAATTATGTAAAGGAAACCTAGGGGGAACTCCTTCAATATATATGACACATATCCTACCCTATATATAGTATTGTTATCGGGAATAGTGTCCACTTGGAGATGTTAATCCCACTAAGACTGGTAGCTATCTTAGAAACAAACAAGTTAAAACTACTTTCGCTTTCCTTTATGAGAAGTAGATAAGAAGGGAACAAAGGACACCAACCTCAATATCGCACTTGGTTCCCTTCTCGGTTCCTCTCCTTTCTGATAGATCTTTGCCACTTCTTCTTCGTCTACCCAGCTTCAAAGAGAACCTATGGAATCAAAGCAGCATAATACTATCGAAGAACAGAGATCTACAAACATAAGAAATATAGGACCATATATGTATTGGCCACACAAATGCATATATCATCAAACATACAATAATTTGGAAGAAAACTTGAATAGCTTTATTAATATCAAGAATAGCAAAAAGGATTACAACCAATTGTTCTGACCCAACATCATCCTCCAGCAAGAAAGCTCTTCTTCACCTCATGTAAAGCTTAGATCACCCAACACTGTGATGTTGCACCAGGAAACCAACAACACTTCCTTACAAGATACAAGATTCCAGCCCCTGGATCTCTGTGATGAGGGATCCATATATAGATGATTGTAGGGGGGTGAGTCAGCTTCTGGGTTTTTGATTAGTGTCCTCTCTCTGATATTTTTTGATTCCATTTGGAGATTGATGATCCCTTACTCATCCCTGGGCTAATTCAGAGAGGCAAGTGTCAAAGGAGAAGTTTCTGGAAGATTCTATGATCCTCCACCTCACAAACCGTCTCTACCATTTGTCCATTCTCGCCCATCGCACCCTATAGAAGGGCTTTCCAGTATGCATCACACCCTTTACACTGAGTAGGTGATATGCATCGCACCCTCTGACTGGGCATTCTGTATGGTCCAGTTTTGACCAATTCTGAGCATTTTTCTGTGGAGAACTTCTGGGAGATGATGTAATCAGCTGAGCTTGTTCCTTTAGGGAGTGAAGCAACACTTTTAGGGACTTAGGAGCCCTTAGTTTATGGACATTTATGATTGGGGTTGTAGTGCCCAAAAATGTCTATAACAGTTGCCCCCTAAAGCATGAGGTCATTAACCTTTTGATGTCGGGTGAAATACTTTATCATGAGGATCCGAAGTTTTTTTGAGTTGGAAGGTGACCTGTAATAAGATACAATACAATACATTATCTTCATAATACTTTTCATGATCTAGCTGAGGCGGGCATTCCCATGCTCAACTTTATAATTTCATTTTCATGTACATAGGACAGACAACCGTCTGTGTAGCAGACTGATGATTCGGACGGAGTCATCATCCTTTGATTTGAATGATCATCTGTTCGGCAATGATGTACATTTGATGTCTTTATATTCCTGAATATATCGTAGCCCGAATGGATGAAACTAGATCTGGGGTATTCAAAACTCGTTCAATCTTCACTCAGAGTACAAGTCGATCCATGTGAAAGATGTTCTGGAGTTGAACATGGAAAGACATCGCCTGATTACCAGCCAATGATGTAAGTTGTTAACAGGAGCGAGAGGAATCACCAATAATGACAATGATCCTAAAGGTACTACAGTACAATTCACGTGGTGTGAAAAAGGGACTTGGTGTCGAAAACCACACAAAATCTCTCGGTCGAAGGCCACTGATGTAGACCTGTTGCCAAAAGTGAGAAACTTGCCATTGAGGCATGCAATCTTCAAAGTATTGAAAGGGGTTGTTCCTAGGTCGACTTCTTGGATAATGAGCTGATGTCGACAAGAAGTGACCCATCGTAGGAGGGCCTTAATGAATCCCACATCTACGACATGGAATCGAGCAAATGATTTCAGAGGTGAAAACGATCTGATGATATGGAGTTCAGGGTGGCAGTCATGAAAGAATGGAGCGTGAATGTATTGCAGCGGATGAAACACATGTGAATTCTCTGAGTGACTTCTCTTGAACATATCGGCGACACTGACACTGGATTGGTAGCATTAACCCCAAATATGGATGGTGTGACGGACCAATGGCGATATTACCGGTGAACGGAATAACCCAACTTGACTCGGACGGAGTGAAAGTGTCATGTTCAAGAGCGACTTGCTACCAATAAAGTTTCTTCAAGTTTTCTTCCCAATTTTCCCCAGTCATTGCTGACCAGTACCTCTTTATTTTTATCAAGCTTGAGGAGGATAACATATTCTTGTTCTATAATCTTCCCTTCGGGCGAACCCGTCGCTATGTTCTAATGAGCCTAGCGACAGTGAAACTCGTTCTCGTCCATTTGGACAAGTTTGTCGCTATTGGTTTTAACGAGTTTGACGACAATGATAACTCGGTCCTTTTTCATTTTTAGAGAGTTTGAAAAGGGATGGAAAGGAAACTCCAATGATTCTTTTTCATCATATAATCCCTTAAGTCTGAAAAAGCATAAAATAATACGAAATGGGTGAATTTTCGATAGTTTTAACGAGCCGAACAAGACAAGTGCTCAATCTTTTTGTGTAATAATCCCTCAGGTCCAAAAAGATTAAAATCTAGAGGAGGGATAGCACTTCCAATGACTTTAATGATCTGGAGAGGCCAATCGCTCGACAATCTTTTCATATGTTATGAGTCAGGTGAAAAGAGCTTAAAGGAGACTTGTTTTTTGAGGAACGAGTGATAATTTTGGGTAGCAGCTGATTCCAGGTAAGGTTTGGAATTTTCCAATCACGGCAGTGTCACAAGGATGACTAGCAATATCACTCATTGCAACAGTTCCTCAAAAGGGCAAACAATCAAATGGAGGCATATGATCGGCTTAAAAAGTGGAGGTGATGATGAGAACACGCCCAAGGCTTAAAAGCTGATGATAATGCATTCACAGGTCATTTACCGGAAATTGGTCCATTTTTTAATGAGCTTAAACTCTAGGGGAAACATTTGCTCATTGCTTATGTTTAATTTTTAACAAGCTTGAACTCCACGTAAAAACTTCTCGTGCCAATCATACAATAAGGATATCTCATCTATAGATGCCATTTTTTATGGAGCTTGCACCTTTCAAAGCATTGCCCCGGATCCTTTCTTTATGCAAGTTAGGAAACGACCAATGCTACGAGTTTAAAGGGTTTGGGAATCTACAAACTAAGAAAATAAATGGTCGCTCTTCACTTGCATGCAAAAAGGTTTGCATGCCCCCGGGTATAGTGAAAAATTTCCTGGCTACCATTTAGAAGTTCCTGTTTCAGCAAGACGGTTTCCATCAACATAGCAGATAGAAACACTTCCTGGCTTAGTCTGTCTGGACAAAGGTTATTCTTGCTTCAACCACCTAACCTTGACAAGGGAATCTTATTCCAGTCTAACTCCCTTTTCCTGTAAGGACGGGTGTCGGACCAGTCATTTTCCTTCGCGGAAACCTACTCTATACCTGGAGTTTCCCTGTCGGAGCAGGCCGGGGTGCATGCCCCCTGGGTTTCAGTCATGTCCTCCTGAATTACTCGAGCTCTTCAGGTGGATGGACTGGATATTGATGAGACATTCCTTGCGTGAAAAGACCATTTAGGGATGGCATTTTACTATTAGCTATGTGCGAGCTGGGGAACGAAAGCTAGTCTACGAGCTGGACCACTCGGCCTTCATGCGGAAAACACATTACTTTAAAGAGTGAGGAGACAATGGCTCCCATACTATAAATATAGTCACACCAAGGAGTAGATTATAATCTAGGGGTCCTTGGACTACCATCACATTCATGCAAACAGTTTTCCTTCTTAATGTTATGGGCACATTGGGAAGGATCCCTAACGGTCGACTGGTTCCTTTGTTGAAGCCTGTCAGATTTCTCATCTCAGGCAGAAGCGATGGTGAACCAAGCGCTTTTTAAGAAGTTGAGGAAAGGATACTAACAGAAGCCCCTTCATCTACGATGGTACCAGCTAGGACCATTCTTTAAGCTTTTATAATGATTCCGAATAGTACACTAGCCGGTAAACGGGGTCTGCCTAGTAGATTCCAGTCGAAGGAAACGACTAGGTTGCTTGGAGGTGGGACCAAATAGACGGACGGATACGACTCTGACGAACTTCCTTCCTGCGGTAAAGGAACAGGTAGACTGCCCCCATGTTCATCAGAGTCTATGTTTAAGAAAAGAATTTGAACGGTGTCATTCCCATTCTCTTCAGTGACTGTATCATCTGAAGATGGACCTTCTGAAGGCAAGACCAGGTCAACTGTCACCTCTACATTTTGACTTTCATCTGGTATGGATTCAGATGGTTTATCTTCAATGATAGATGCTTCGGTCAACCACAATGGTGTGTTAGTCGGATTTTCAACCAGCGATGGACTCGACAAGAGTTTCTTATATCCAGGAGGGAGCCGTAGCGGTGAAGTAGGACGGTCATCCAAAAATATTTTAGCTTCATCTAGGAAGGGACAACGGTGGACTGCGTGATCACCTTCACATAGTTTACAAGGAAATTTGCAATTCCTTTTCTGTCTAGATACTTTGCTTTCACTAGTTGATGGTGTACTTTCAACACAATAGGAGGTTGATGACACCGGATTGTGCAAATGAGGAGACCAGTCCCTTAAGATCCGAGGGATGCAAGGACAATCACGATGATAGTGGTCTCCTCTACAAATGACACATGGAGGTTTAGGTTTAGATGGTGCAATGTGTGGATTTTCGCTAGACGACACATGGTTGCCCCCTTTTTCTTTTGGCTCCTTCTTCTTCTTTTCCTTTTTCTACTTCTACTTCTCCTTCTTCTTAGTTACTTGACCTTTAGCTTTACCAGCTTCATCAAGCGAAGAGGAAGGAGGAAAGGGAGAAACGGACGAAGTAGAAGGTTGGGGGGTAACTCTAGTATCATCTAGTTGCTGACTTGATATTTCAAGTATTATGGTATTCTGAACGATAGAGGTAGAGAACAGCCATATGGGCAAGCTAATCGTCAATCCTGGAAGTGGCAATGTGTCCATATGGGGTGCACCAACATCTCCCCAAGAGGAGAAAGGACTAGGATTTCCTCCAAAGGGAAATCCTTGGTTGGTAGACTCCATTTTTCTCAACCTAGAACTGTGATGTTATTCCATTTAAAATAAATTTTAGACGCTTTGACACAACTTGTTTTTTCAAATATTAAGAGTCGAGAAAAAACAAAAGATGACTCTAGTCGCTTTTGATTTTTAATGAGCCCAAAGTGACAAGTGCTCAGTGTTGAGCCTCAAACCTGCACTTCTTTACACATCCTCTCAGCCTCCTTTTCCTATTCATTTCCTTCTTTTGCCACTCATTCCCTCCATCAAATTGCTCAAATCATTGTATTTTAGGACTTTTTACATGGTTTGCTAATTATGCTAATGATTGTGTTGTTGGTTTAGAATTTTGGTTCCAAGTGCTGCGTTTCCGCAGCTCACACAGGGTTTCCGCAGCTGATCCCGGTTTCCGCAGCCAACCCCGGATTCCGAAGCTGTTTTATTAAACGATATGTTCCAGGTGTCCTCCGAGAAGAAGAGCCACATGGGCAAGTTCGTGGAACCAAGGACATGGTGTGTGTCCTTCCAGCTCACCCAAACCGGTCATAAAAACCCGTGGTCAACGAGGAGGCAACTACAGTCAACAGAAGTCATTGGCGGTGGCATGGCTCTGTGTGTTCTGTTTTAGAGAACCTGAAGAACAGGTGGCATATTCCTCAGCCATGAAGATAGTGGGAAACATGAATCCAACAACAGATTGAATGCCCACAATGACTGTTTCCTAAATCCGAGGACGCAACATGATTACGTGTTTTTACACAGCTGCTTGAATAGCTTAGTTCTCGTTAAGTTAGTTTGCTTTCCTCTGTTATAAATAAAGCATCTTTGAACGCTGGATAATTAGCCGCTGATATGTAATTTTGAACTCCCCACTGTACTTTCTATTTTGATACATAATATATGAGAAGACTGTTTTCCATTTGAGCATGTAACTGATCATTGAGCCGGCTGGAGTAGGCAGAGGGCCCCTGTTTACTGAAGGCCTGTATA
>APFE030016010.1:5403-45059 GCA_000404065.3 Pinus taeda | reverse complement strand
CTTTTCTCTATGGAAGAGTTTGGTAGTTCTGCCATTGAGATCTTTCCAGGAAAAACATTAAATATCAACAGAAACTTGGAAAAATCACAACAGGAGGAGCTAACCAAAATCTTGCAAAGACATTCTACTGCATTTTCATGGGAGTATACTGATATGAAAGGTATTAATCCTAAGACTTGCATTCATCACATCTACATTGAAGAAAATAGTAGACCAATCAGACAACCTCAAAGAAGGATGAATCCAAACCTTAGGGAGATAGTGAAACAAGAGCTCCAAAAGTTACTTAATGTAAACTTCATTTACCCTATTTCAGATAGCCGGTGGGTTTCCCCTTTGGTTATAGTACCTAAAAAGAATGGTAAAGGGAGGGTTTGCATTGATTACAGAGAATTGAACAAAGAAACCTTGAAGGATCACTTTCCTTTACCCTTTATTAATCAAGTTATGGATACTCTAGCAGGTAAAAAGTATTTCTCATTTTTGGATGGTTTTAGTGGTTACAATCAAATTCAGGTAGCACCCGAAGACCAGGACAAGACCACATTTACCTGTCCATGGGGAACTTTTGCTTACCGAGTACTCCCTTTTGGATTGTGTAATACACCTGCAAAATTTCAAAGGGAAATACTAGGAATCTTTTCTGATCTAATTCATGATTGTGTAGAGGTCTATATGGATGATTTTACAGTTTATGGTAATACATTTGAAGAGGCATTAGAAAATTTGGAAAAAGTCCTTATAAGATGCAAAGAAACAAATCTTTCATTAAGTCATGAAAAATGTTGTATGATGTTTACTGAAGGGATTGTTTTAGGACATCATATTTCAGGAGATGGAATTAAAGTGGATAGATCAAAAGTTGAAGTTATCTCCAAGTTACCGATTCCAAATTGTCAAAAAGATGTTAGAAGTTTTCTTGGATTTACTGGGTATTATAGAAGATTTATTGAAAACTTCACCAAGATAGCATCTCCACTCTTCAAATTACTTACCAAAGACTGTGAATTCAAGTGGGATCCTGACTGTCAATCTGCATTTGAAACTTTAAAAACTAGAATATCTGAAGCACCCATTTTGAGAGGGCCAAATTGGAAACTTCCTTTCCATATTTCTACAGATGCTTCAGATACAGCTCTAGGAGCTGTGTTGGGTCAAAAGGATTTAGTTCCTTATGCCATTTATTACACCAGTAAAAATTTGACTCCCACTGAGTTAAATTATACTGTGACTGAAAAAGAGTTCTTAGTCGTTGTTCATGCAATCAACAAGTTTAGACACTATATAACAGGTTATGAAACTTTTGTCCATACTGATCATTCTGCAATTACATATCTCATGAACAAACCTATTACTAATGGCAGCGTTACAAGATGGATTTTACTTCTACAAGAATTCAATATTATTGTGTTGGATGGACTAGGGAAACAAAATATAGTAGCTGATTTCTTGTCTAGAATCCAAAATACTAACGAAGATTCTCCCGTAGAGGATAAGTTTCCAAATGAATATCTGTTTGCAGTAACTACTAAAACTCCTTGGTATGCAGATATTGCTAACTATTTGGTTACAGGGAAGCTACCTCCACACTTATTTCCTAATGAGAAAAGGAAAATCATTCAGGAGAGCTCAAAGTATTCATGGATTTCTAATTAATTGTTCAAAACGGGGCTAGATTGTGTGATCAGAAGATGTGTTCGGGAAGATGAAATTCCTGACATCCTTAAGGCATGTCATGATGAACCATGCGGTGGACACTTTGCTGACAAGAGGACGACCTATAAAATCCTTTCTTTGGGATATTATTGGCCTTCTCTCTTCAAAGATGCAAAGCAATATGTTAGAAGGTGTGACAGCTGCCAAAGAGTTGGGAGACCAACTCTTTCAAATGAAATGCCATTACAGCCACAGGTACTCATCGAACCCTTTGAGAAATGGGCTTTAGATTTCGTTGGACCTATTAATCCACCATCTAAAAAAAAGAAGTATATATTGGTTTGCACTGATTATGTTACTAAATGGGTAGAAGCCAAGGCATTGCCTTCTGCCACTGAAAATTCAGTTATTCAATTTCTTTTTGAGGATATTTTTACTCGTTTTGGTGTCCCAAGAGAAACTGTGATAGATCAGGGAAGTCAATTTACATCTAAATTGATGGAGAAGCTGATGGACAAATACAAAATCAAGCATAGAAAATCTACTCCATATCATCCGCAAACAAATGGTCAAGTGGAATCTACAAACAAAGTTCTTTAGAGCATCATCACCAAAACTGTTCATCTCCACATAAGAGATTGGGCAGAAAGGCTTCCTGAAGCCTTATGGGCCTATAGAACTACATGGAGGAACACAACAGGACATTCTCCCTATGAACTTGTTTATGGGAAAGAAGTCTTGCTCCCAATTGAGTTTCAAATCAAGACCTTCAAGATGGCAGTTTAATTGGGGATTAGTCTATCAGAAGCCCAAAAGCATAGAATGGAGCAGCTAAATGAGCTAGATGAAATGAGATAAGATGCAATTTTAAGGACCGATCTAGTTCAGCACCAAAGAACTAAGTGGCATGACCGATATATCAAAGAGAAGAAGTTTCAAAAGGGAGATTGGGCGTTACTGTTTGATTCAAAGTTTAAAGATTTCAAAGGGAAATTTCAAACTCATTGGCTTGGGCCATATGAGATTGATGAAGTCTTTAACAATGGAGCAGTTCGAATCAAGACTATTGATGAGTTTCAAACTCCTCTCATTGTGAATGGCCATCGATTGAAAATTTATCATAAGCCACTCTCAAAAGAGGACTTTGTCAAAATATTTCAAGAAAATTCTGCAATGAGGCTAGTGGAGAAGATTTTTTTTCCTCCATCAGCCTAATCTTTGTTTCTTTCTGAATTGAAAAAAAAAGAAAAAGAAAAGAAAAGAAAAGAAAAATGTGTATAAGCCTGAAAACCAATCACAGATTGGCGGTCTTATACAGAAAATATGGAGTGAAAATCAGGGACACCTGACACTATATTTTCCAAAACAATCTCTCTCTCTTTCCATCCTCACTTCATCTTCATTCCATTTCACTTCACCTTCATCATTTTTCATCTCCATTTCACTTCATTCCATTTCATTTTTTTCACTTCACTCCATTCACTCCATCTCATACCATCAATAAAAGTCCCTTTCAGGGCTATTTCCATTCAGTTAGTCTTTTCCTAACTAACTTTGTGCAGTTAAAAGGGAGATGTCTTAGTTTCCGCAGCTCGCACCAGTTTCCGCAGCCAGAAACGATTTCCGCAACCAGCATCACTCTGTCTCTACAGCCAGCAGCACTCTGTTTTCAAGGGAAAATCTCAATCAAAGGTTAACATCATCATCACCAAAGGCAGCAAGGATATGAGGCACCTGCAGGATCAAAAATCAATAATGGATCAGCAACCTTAATCAACAAATGGCAAACTCATGAAGGTATGATCAAAATCTTTTCTAAACAACAATTTAATGTCATTTTATGCATAATTATTAAATCGTGGAAAGAGCCACTAAATACAATGATTCGGAAAGATCAACCCACTCCTCCTCCACGATAATACTTCATCCAACTCATACCCTTCTAACGGTCCCATAATCACTCTTAATTCAAACTCGAAATGGGACCGCGCTTTCATTTATTGGCCGTACGAGGAAAAAGTGACCTATTGTACTACGTCTCTTCTCCACCATGATCTCCGCAGCCAATGCTGAGACGTGTGCATAAGCCACCCGACTCTAAAGGATTCGGCCGTAATTCCATCCACTTATCAATCCATTTCCGCACGCATTGAACTCATTTCTCGTGTTTGTCTTCTACCCCCTCGTACTCACACCATTTCCACTTCCATTTCCGCTGCAAACTCCACAGCTTTGTTTCAAACCCCAATTACAGTTCTGCAATACGCCTTGCATTACGTTACGGCTACTCCACTTACAGCCGTAATCCACCTGTTTTTCCCGTGAGCATCCTCCTTGAGTATCCACACATAGTCAAAGCTTCAGCCGAAGTTGAGAGCCGAAGATGGGGAAGCTGCTTAGAGCTGAACCTGAAGGTTCAAAGTATTTAGAAGGGTATCCACAGACGAAGGAAGCATTAAAGAAAGCAAAATGGTTAAATTTTATTCAAAAATTCAGAGGGTATGATAAGGAGGTAACGAAAGCATTTGCTCGATCCTTCAATGGACACACCGTGGAAGTAGGGGACCTGAAATTCACAATAACAGAGAACACCATAGAAACAACATCCAGTCTACCTCAGGTGGGAGACAGATGGTTTAAGAACAGAGGGCTGGAAGATCAGGGATGGAAAAACATGCTTAAGAAGCAAGGTATGGACACTTCAATATTCACTAAAGGGATTCCTGTACATGTAATTAAGGAAGAATGGACTGCATTGTTATTACTTGTTCAAAAGTTTATCACATGTGAAGGCCGCTTTGGCACTATGTATATGTACCATGCAAGAATTATGATGAACTTCATGGAAGGCCATGCCATCAATTTACCCTACTTTCTGTTAGCAAGCCTAAAGAAAATGAGTTCCACTGTCCAAAAGAATGTAGGCCATATTGAACCCCACTTGTATCATCACGGGTTCATTAGAATTCTCATAGAGGATCAATTGAAAAATAATAATGATACATGGGAAAAGTTTTTAGTCAGGAATCATTTCCAAGAAGTAACTGAAGCTTCTGCTAGCAGTTCTCCTAGAATCCCAAAAAGAAGTAGGAGAAGGAAAAGAGATGTTGCAGCCCAAGATCCTCCTATTGTAGAAACTCAGGAAACCACTCAAGAAGAAGAGGAAGAGAGAGATAAAACAAAGAAACAGAAAAAGGATAAAGGGAAAACAATTGTTCAAGAATCATATCCATCACCTAAACCTTCAGTAGAAGAAGACTCTCAAACCTTGGCTGATAGACTATCACAACTTCAAGTTGCTGCCCTCTCAAAGAAGAAACAGAAAGAAAAACAGAGTGCCCAGCAAAAGAGTACTAGTGCACAAGTGAGAAGAAGCAGTAAACTTAAAGAAAGAATGAGTGTGACTAAAGAAAAACAATCACATTTCATTGATTTGGGAGAAGGTACACCTGAAAAGGCTCCAACTCAGCTTGACCTTGAGTCCACTCCACGCGAAGAGAGTCCCTTTCAGCCAGAACCTCAAACAAAATTTGATTTTGAACATAGCCCAAGAAGAACACCTGAAATTGATCCTGACCAGCAGGAGGTATACAATTATTTGGAGACCTTGGAGCAATCAGTTGCAGGTCCAAGCACTATATTGCCTCTTGAAGAACAGGTCCAATCATTAAAACAGGAGGTGTTTGAACTAGAAGTCCTGAACCAACATATTAAACAAGAAAACGAATCATTGAAAGAACAAAGCAAGGTGGACAAAATTGTCCATGACAATACCATGCTTCACTTAAGACTCTGGCAGAAGAAGAATAGAAAATTGAAGAGAAAATGTAAGAAACTGAGCAGGGCATTGATCAATTTGAAATTCAGGTGTTTAGTCAAGAAACCAAGGACAATTTTGGCAGCAAGGAGAAAGAAAAGAAGGCTAGATGTTTTGGCAGAAGCATCTGAGCACATGGATTGAAAAACAATGACAAAGTTTTGGTTGCATGAGGACATGCAACACCTTCACAGTGGGGGTATGTTGAGCCTCAAACCTGCACTTCTTTACACATCCTCTCAGCCTCCTTTTACTATTCATTTCCTTCTTTTGCCACTCATTCCCTCCATCGAATTGCTCAAATCATTGTATTTTAGGAATTTTTACATGGTTTTCGAATTATGCTAATGACTGTGTTGTTGGTTTAGAATTTTGGTTCAAAGTGATGCGTTTCCGCAGCTCACACAGGGTTTCCACAGCTGATCCCGGTTTCCGCAGCCAACCCCAGATTCCGCATCTGTTTTATTAAATGATATGTTCCAGGTGTCCTCCGGGAAGAAGAGCCACATGGGCAAGTTCGTGGAACCAAGGACATGGTGTGTGTCCTTCCAGCTCACCCAAACCAGTCATCAAAACCCGTGGTCAACGAGGAGGCAACTATGGTCAACAGAAGTCATTGGCAGTGGCACGGCTCTGCGTGTTCTGTTTTAGAGCACGTGAAGAATAGGTGGCATCCTCCTTAGCCACGAAGATAGTGGGAAACATGAATCCAACAGCGGATTGAATGCCCACAACGACCGTTGCCTAAATCTGAGGACGCAGCAAGACTACGTGTTTTTACACAGCTGCTCGAATAGCTTAGTTTTCGTTAAGTTAGTTTGCTTTCCTCTGTTATAAATAAAGCGTCTTTGAACGCTGGATAGTTAGTTGTTAGCTGCTGATATGTAATTTTGAACTCCCACTGTATTGTTTATTTTATGCATAATATATGAGAAGACTGTTTTCCATTTGAGCGTGTAATTGATCATTGAACCGGATGGAGTAGGTAGAGGGCCCCTGTTTACTGAAGGCCTGTATAGTAATCTTTAATTTCTTGCATTTCTTTTTCTTATTTCATGTATAATAGTTGTACAGAATGCCTTTGATTGCTGTGTTTTGATCGTGTATAATAGCTGTATATAAACTTTGAATTCTGCTTATTTATGTTTCTGCACTTTTCCATGACTGATCAGTCTGTTATGCGGGTTTCTTAGGCGTGCCCGAGACAGTTTCTTTCTTTTCTTTTGCACAACTAGTGACACTTGTGATCATCTTGTCTATGTTGCTGACCTTCCTTGTTTTGCAGCCTTTATTTCCTTACTATCATTTAGTTAATTTGCATAGTTTCTTTCTACTTTTAGACATCAAGTTGTTTATCTATTGATGGTTCCTTCTTCATAATTTAATATCTTCATTGAGGACCAAAATATCACTTAGCACAGCTTGATAGTTTCTCAAGAACTCACAATTGCTTGGCTTATTTTTAATTGTTTATCACATGATATATTCAGTTAAAAGACAAGAGGTTAAAAAGAAGTTAAAGTATTTGTGACTAGTCTTTATTTTATGTAGATTTACTTTAGTTTCACATTGCTTAGTTTTATTTGACATAGATTTCATCTTCATTTTCTTGCAGCAGTAGAGATACTGGGCCAATGTCATTAGTCTTTTATTTGATGCCTTTATTTTCCTTTAAGAATTGATTTCATTTCAGTTGTTGTTCAAGCTTTCTTATAGAATACTTTTAAGTTATAAAAAGCTCATCACAATCTCACACACTTCACTCACTTTATTTCATTTCCATCACATCACAGTAGGAGATATATACTTGAAAATAAACTTTAAAAGTTAAAAACGACAAAAGCTTAAGAAATAGTTGCCCAAGTACATACAGTACACCTCACTTCATCAGCTTACGAGCCCCGGGTTGACATTTAAAAGTTGCAATTTAAACATCACTAAATTGACCAAATAGTAGCCATGTTTGAACTGGGGAATGAAATCTGGTCAACAAGCTAGACCATTCTGCCTTCATACGGGAAACACATCACTCGAAAGAGTGAGGAAACAATAGCTCCCATGATATAAATGTAGTCACGCCCAAGGAGTAGATTGTAATCTAGAGGCCCTTGGACTACCATCACATTTAGATGAACGGTTTTCCTTCTCAAAGTTATAGGCAAATTTGGAAGGATCCCTAATAGTTGACTGGTTCCTTTATTGAAGCCTGACAAATTTTGAATCTCAGGCAGAAGCGATGGTGAACCAAGAACTTTCCAAGCAGTTAAGGAAAGGATACTCACAGAAGCCCCTTCAACTATGATAGTACTAGCCATAATCATTATGTAAGCTTGTACTATGATCCGGAATGGCACATTAGATGGTAGGCAGGGTCTCACTAGCAGATTCCAATCAAAGGAAATGACTAGATTGCTTGGAGGAGGGACCAAATAGACGACCGGATGAATCTCTTGAACTAAGACTTCCTTCTTGTGGTAAAGGAATGGGTAGATCGCCTGCATGTTCATCAGATTTTGTGTTAACAAAAAGAATTTGAACGGTGTCGTTCTCATTCTCTTTGGAGACTGTATCATCTAAAGATGGACCTTTTGAAGACAAGAGTGGGACGATTGCCATCTCGACTTGCTGACTTTGGTCCAGTGTCAACTCAAAGGGTTTATCTTCAATGATAGGTGTTTTGAATGACAACAGAGGTGTTTCACTTAGATTTTCAACTAGCGATGGACTTGGCAAGAGTTTCTTGTATCCAAGTGGAAGTCACTGCAGTGAAGCAAGACAGTTATCCAAGACTCTTTTAGCTTCGTCCAAGAAAGGACAACGGTGGAAGGCATGATCGCCTTCACATACTTACAAGGAAATTTAGATCTTCCTTTCTGTCCATTGACTTCGTTTTCATTAGTTGGTGGTGTACTCTCAACATGATTGACAAAGGTTGAAGACACTGGATTGTGCAAATGAGGAGACCAATCCCTTAAGATTCGTGGGATGCAAGGACAATCTCGATGATAGTAGTCCCCTTTGCAAATGACACATGGAGATTTAGGTTTGGATGGTGCAGTGTGGATTTTCTCTAGATGATGTATGGTTGCCCCCTTTCACCACTGGCTTCTTATTCTTCTTCTCCTTCCCTTTCTTCTTCTTCGCAGTAACTTGGTTTTTAGTGTTACTAGCTTCACCTAGCGAAGAGGAAGAAGGAGAGGGAGAAACAAACAAAGTAGAAGGTGGAGGGACAACTCCAGTATCATTTGGCTGTTGATTTGATTGCTCAGGAAATACGGTGTTTTGAACAATAGAGGTCGAGAAAAGCCATACTGGCAGGCCAATTGTCAATCCTGGAAGGGGCAATGTAGCCATGTAAGGGGCACCAATATCTCCCCAAGAAGAGAAAGGACTAGGATTCCCCCCAAGGGGAAATCCTTGATTGGTGGACTCCATTTTCTCAACCGAAGACCAACGAGGGAATAGTGATGTTATTCTGATTAAAATAAATTTTATGACACTTTGACACAACTTGCTTTTTCAATTTTTAAGAGTCGAGAAAAAGCTAAAGATGACTTTAGTTGCCTTCAATTTTTAATGAGCTTGAAGTGACAAGTGCTCAGATGGACCTTTTCTTTTAAGGAGTCTGAAAGGGAATGAAAGTGACTACTCTAGAAATCTAGACAGAGGGATTACCAAATCAATCAAAAAACTATAATATGCTTTTACATATTGCAGTCAATCTTCCCAAATGCTGTGTTCAGTGCATTGCGATCGATAGGGCGGTAGACACGGCTTTCTAAGGATAAAGGATATAGCCTATTGTGGTCTCCCAATATATACTCGCCGATATGTAAGAGCACAAGTCCGTACTAGCACTTGTCGTATCAAAGAGGAGGAATCACCCAACCTACGATGAAAACGATAGTTACTAGGCTTTACAACGCCGAAATACATCTCTAGCCTAGACTTTTAGATGCTGTGCGTTAGGTTCCAAAGTGTTTTTATGTTCATTGAGGTTTATTTTAAGGTTGATCTTTCTTAAGAAGTTTTCCTTTCAAGGTTCACCATGTGATGTAGATATACAATTCCTAAATATGCAATCTAAAATGATAAACAATCATTTATTTTCTTTTAGCAATGAAAATCCTAGCTACTAAGGAAAGAAGAGTAAAATTCTTTAAACATAGAGCAAAGAGCACACACTAGATGCACTTTTCCTAAATCGATTTTGGCATGCAATCTAAATTAAAATGCACATGCATGTATTTTTTTTTCAGTTTCCTTAATGTGAGAATGACAAAAAGAAAACTAAGTATAGATCTGAACTACTTTTCCTCAAAGAGACACTTTAACAATTTCTTTTCAAAAAACGAAAGGAAGACTAAGACGACACTTTCAATTTCGAAAGGAAAATTGGTTTTGACACTTCAAAGAATTGATAACTCAAATCAAATACAATGGAAAAAGTGTAATCAACTATCTAAAAGAGGAAGACTTTACGAAACTCTTTTTCTTCACTGAAAACTATAGTTGCGACACTTTCAAATCAAAAGACGACAATTCGATTAAGCTACTATTTGCAAAGGAGTACTGTAAATGATGAAAAATACATAAAAAAACATTCACAATTCCTTATCAATGGAGGCTGAATAATGTAAAGGAATAAGGTTTCAATAGTGATATACTAATCAAAGACAACAAAACTACTAAATAGAGTTGAAAACAATGAAGAAAAAACCAAAATCTAGAGGCAGAAACAGTCTCACTCAATCATCACACCTGTCCTTAAGGGAAACATGGATGCATCTTACCTACAACACACGGGAGGTGTGATGCATCCAGACTGCCAAATGAGAGATAGTGCGATGGTCCAGGGATGAGACTGAGCTCGATTTTTACTGACAATTTGTAGCTAAGTTCAGGGATTTAGGCTAAGCTTATGATAGGCGGTAAACACAAAGTATAGGGGCTGATCCAATGAGGTTATTGAGCAATTACCAGGGCTCTTAGGATGTTTGCAAGTCAGATGTTTAGTTCATAAACCAACTCAGAGATTGATTGAAGTAGCATTGATCTACTTTGCAATTGCATAGCAAAAGCAGTTCGAAGGCTAGTTGGCTTAACTTCAAGCTTTGTCTATAGTTTATAAAGCAAACAACAAGGACAAACAAACAAACTAATTTCTCCCCAGTGGAGTCGCCATTTTGTTTCCAGGAAAACTTGTGTCCATTCAAAGTTGCTAGTCCCACTAAGAAGGGTAGCTATCTTAGAAACAAACAATTCAAAGTTACTTGTGTTTTCCTTTATGAGAGATAGATGAGAGAGAAGTAGAAAGTACCAACCTCAGTCTTTTGCTTGGCTCCTTGCTTGTTTCCTCTCTCCTTTGATAGAGATTTCGCCACTCTTTTCTCATTTTTCTCGCTTCAAAGAACACCTATAGAGTCAAAGTAGCAAAATACCATCAAAGCATAGAGATATATAACCATAAACAATATATATCAGATGTACATTAACCATACACATGCATAAACAAATACAAGATTCATAGATATACAAGTATATGGAGGAAAACTCAAATAACTTTATTGATAGAAGTAGTAGAAGAGAGGATTACAATCCATCTATCTGATCTAGTGCCATCCTCCCAGCATGAAAGCCCTCTTCACCTCATGAAAAGACTAGATCACCCAACAATACAATGTTTCACAAAGAAACCAAAAACACTTCCTTACTAAATACAAAGTTCCAACCTTTGGATCTCTAGGATGAGGGATCTATATATAGATATTTGCAGGGGAGTGAGTCAACTTCTGGGATTTTGATTAGTGTCATTTCTCTGATAGTTCTTGGTTCCACTTGGAGATTTCATGATCTCTTACTCATCCCTGGGCGAATTCAGAGACGCAAGTGTCAAATTAGCAGTTTCTAGAAGATTCTATGGGTTTCCACCTAGCAATCTGTTTTTTCCCTTTGTCTGCTCTCGCTCATCGCACCCTATAAAAGGGATTTTTGGTATGCATTGCACCCTCTATGTGTAATAGCTGAGATGCATCACACCCTCAGCATGGAGCAGTCTGTATGGTCCAGTTTTGACCAGTTCTGAGCAGTTTTTCAGGTAGAACTTCTGGGAAATGATGTAATCAGTTGACCTTGTTCCATTAGGGTATGAAACAACAATTTTAGGGGTTTAGAAGCCCTTGGTTTATGGACATATGTGACTGGGGTTGCAGTGCCCAAAAATGTCTATAAAAAAGGACCTGGAAGAGGTCACAGACAGCTGATATGTTACATTTGAGGAGGGCCAAGGCATTATGCCCATGATTGTACGAATTCGACGCGTCCACAATTCTTGTATTATACATTATTTGATCATGAGACAAAGGATTGTCCCACACTAATAGTGCAGCTGCACAACAAGGGAGTGCTCCAACGTCCCCTGACTTAGAACCTGCAAATGATTTGGTCTGAGCTGTGCGAGGAAGACCCTAATGTGAATATTGTGCTCCAAAGTGGAATTACGATAGGGGATGAAAAAGGAAAGCAACCTGAAGAGAGTACTTGGGTTCATAAGGCTCCGACAAAAGAACCAGAGTTTGATTTGGAGCGCGCTAAGGAAACCTTCATGGAAGCTAGGAAGAGCTTCGTTGACGCCTCCATTTTAGAAAGAAAAGATAGGCCGAAGCAAAAAATGGACCCCTCAATGCTCACAACGTTTCTGGAAACATGCATGAAGTTGCTACGTGACAACAAGGCTAAAAAGGGATTGTAGGAACTCATAAATAGATGCGCCAAGACTGCACTAAGCGAACCACACATAGTCAGGAAGGTTGGAAAACATGCGATGAGGACGGGAAGAGAAATGAGACTAACCACGCAAATTGGGGAATATGAGATGGACCAAGTGATTCTGGACCTACAATCAGACGTGAATGTTTTGTTGAAGTAGACATGGGAGCGCATGGGAAGGCCTAAACTACAATGGTCTCCTATCCAATTGTGGATGGAAAACTAGAAAAAGATCCTACCTATGGGAAGATTGCAAGGGATCATAGTGGATATTGAAGGATCAAGCGCAATGGAAGATTTTGAAGTGATAGATATTGTTGATGACAAAAATCCCTACCCAGTGCTACAAAGAATCAATTGGGCTACTGACATGAACGGGGTAATAAATCTAAAGAAGCACAAGATGATTTTTGAGAAAAAGTCTATGCATGTAGTTATACCTTTGGACCCTGCGAAGGATCGCACTACACAAAGCCATTGTGTGATTATGAAAGTGACGATGACTTTGACTGCATCTACAAGATAATTGCGTGAGATAAAGATTGGGTGAATCCCACCACGGATGGATGAATCTCATGGGAGCGGAAAAGCTCTTCTACATTGGATTCTGACGAGGAGATAAATTGATGGTAGAACCAGTTACATGAGGTAACCACGTTGAACTATAACATGGTGACAAGATTGTTGCATTACGTACCAACAGAGGTAAGGGATTTTCCTACGTATGATGGGTTAAGAAAGATAGATGACTTCCTGAACATATTTGAAAGAGAGGTGTTGGAACATCAACATTTCAAAGCTTTGAAATGGGTACTGTGCGCTACGCCCGCGAGGTGGTGGGGTAGCACCAAGGAATCTTTGAAGAGTAGCATGAATGCAAGAGGATTATGCGCATACAGTTTAGGAAGCCTGAGATGCGATTAACATACAAGATTTCAAAATGGAATGATCCGTGCGTGCACCTGTCTAGATATATATAAGCATATGTTACAAAACTTGCATGGATGCACACAACCTTTATGTTAGGAGACATGATCAATAAGCATGTGTGGGTGAGAAAATTGTGCGAATGACCCTCCGGTTGGAACAACGAAGTATGGAGGGAAAAAATGTGAAGAAATTTATCCATGCAAAAGCCTTTAACGAAGTATATGAAGCATTGAATAAGGTACACAAGGTGTAGTGGATTGATTGGGACCTACATGTTCCAGCGTTTCTGTGGGCTTATAGGAAAACGTGCAAGAAACTAATGGAGTAGTTGTCTCCGAGGCTAGAGTATGGAGAAAATGATGTAATCCCCATAGCGTATAAAATGACTAGTTTGCGCATAGCAACGCTGGTAGATACGATGGCTCACGAAGCGTTGGAAGAAGGGATCACACTGTTGAACAAAACATAATGCTTAGGACCTGAGGAAGAAATCCTATAGGGTGATCTTAGGCTCCAGGAACTTATGAAAGAAAGGATGCAATTAAGGGAGAAAAGCACTCTGCTAGAAGTGAAATTCAAGAAGCATGAGAATGAAATAAAGAAATATTTTCTCAATAAGAAAACCAGGGTGATAAAACAGGGTGCACACGATTACGTTGACAAATTTGGGGACTACCGCCAAGAGTTGACCAGCCTGATGCCTTGGATTGGACCGCACATTACTAAATGGATCAACCAGGGTGGCATGCTATAGATGATAATGTGAGTGACGCATCCAATAACAATAAAAGGTGGATGTGTTCCAGGAAAAGTGATGGATGACTGGTTGAAACCCTATACAGGTGGCACGACCACCTTACTAGCCATGGAAAGTACAGTCTTAGCACTCTAGGTAGTTGAAAGGAGGCATGAGACTTTAAACTACTTTGCCTGGGAGTTACACGCAGGAGCAAAGTGTCACAAGGTCCGCGACCACAAAAGGGGGGCTGCGCTGCTGCGTGGGTTCGCTGGAATGACTGTTGGAGTCACTATTCATGATGTGATGCTCGACTTAAAACCAAATGGAGCAGGTGGTAGGCATTTAAGATGTGCTTTATGGGTAAGATTTGGGAAAATGTGCCACCAAGGGAGCATTAATGAACCATATTTGGGGAAAATGGTCAAATTCAAATTCAGAAGGCGATATGAATTACAAAGGGCTACCAGCAAACAACACTTGGTCTTTTGCGAATTGAGCTATTGTATGCCCCGCATATTCTGAGTCAAGATCTATTTGCCCTATGCTGAGCATTGATTAAGCTCCTGATTAAGAAATTGAGAGATTTATGGATGAGAAAGATGGTAGCATCTGAGGAAGCTAGGGAAATTGCAGAGATGACCACCGAAGAGGCCGTGCATGCCCTGACTATGGAAGATGCCCCTGAAAGGATCAGGATTGTGGAGGAAATCCCTAAATCACCATGCATACCGAGGCTAAAGAGAGACAAACAACTAATGATTCTGGTGCGTGTGTCCCCGTGAAACCTATTGCACACCAGATTAGCGATGGAGGAGAAAGGGAAAGCAGTTAACCTGGAAACCGATGAGGAGGAGGAAGACCTAGAGCACCTCATAATTGAAGAAGATGAGGACGAGGTCATGGAGGAAGAAACTAAGCCTACGCACCCTCCAACGAAGTTGCCTATGTATATCCCTTCATGGAAGGGGAAGGTGAAAGTGCCCAAAGGCCTCGGCAAGAGCAAGAGCTATCTCCAGACTCTGCTCCTCCCAGATGACATCATCTTAGAGGGAACACACCTGGGACGGGTGCCTAGCTTGAAATTTCAAGATTGGGATCTTGCTGACCATGAGAAATTCCCTCATCTAGAGACTGCGCAGCTCATGAAGCCCAAGCAGAACACCGTGGCGGGGGTTATCGAATTGGAGCCAAGAAAGTGGTTACGCAGAGTAGAAAAGGGAAGGTTATTAAACCTTCTTTGGGTGCCGCATTTCCACTGTGCCCCAGTAATGATATTCGTCATCAGGCAATTGCTCTGCCTGGTACATGGTGGGTGTTTGTGGCTGGAGGAGCCCATCCCCATCATAGACAACTCAACCCATCAAATTACATGTCTTATGTGAAAAGGAGAGGACCCCACAGATATCTCAGAGGGGAAGAGTAGCGATTTGGCCATCACAGAGACCATGAAGAAGAAATACAAGCTAGAGAAGAATAAGCGGGGCTACGCAATCTCTAGTATCAACAATAAAGTAGTCAAGGTGGCAACTTAGATACTAGCGAGTAAAGTTATGCGGAAGTGCTGCATGGACGAGGTACCTATGCTGGTGGTGGCACTTGATGAGTAGTGCGCGAAGGGGGTCCAGTTTAACTTGTTCAAGTTCTTGTGTAAGGAGTTCCTGGAAGATTTCCATGAGGCACATAAACAAGGAAAGATATTTCACTATTCATGGATTTTTTTGTCCATAGTGCTAGTGGGAGGGGAATTGTCGAAGGATGGACAGTTCCCCACAATTGACAGGGATTTGCTGGAGGCGCAAAGTACGATTTGCTATGGGCCACTAAGGATGCACACCGAATCTGCGATAGTAAGATATTCTAGGTGTTCTTGGAGATGAACATCAGAATGGGGATTAATTACAAGCCACGGTTATCACCCATTATCTACAACAACCTATAGAGTTTTTGTAGAATTTAAAGTGGACTTCCACAACATATATCTCAGAGCGCGGAAGGAACCGACCAAAAAATGGAACAAGATACCCTTCATAGCCACCGATGATGTGATTTTCGATGTAATAGAGACATGTCCACCAGAGTGGCGTTCCCCAAACATCGTGGCAGTGGAGAAGTCTACTGTGAAGAAGAGGAAAGATGAGGCCAAACTTCGGATTGTTGGGTAGCGGAGGTCCCGCATAACAGTTTTTGGGTCTGATAGCCTAGAAAATAGGATAAAAATATTGTAAACCTCTGAAATATGTGGTGCGCAAAATGTAAAAGGTCAAGTCAAAAGGTTGTCCACCAAAGAAATAATATAAAGTAATAGGAAGTAAGTCGGTCTGCAAACCATAGGAAGGTATAAATAAAGTGCGACTTTGGTAGTTCAATTTTTGGGTATGATCTTTGATCTGTATTGGGTTTGTGAGAAGAAAAATCTGAAAGTATTTGTAAGTCTGAGTCAAGGGTTTGGATAGAGGATAGAGGCTCTGTAGTTGTGTGTGCAGAGGCCTAGCAGTGTTCGCAGTTGTGTGTGCGGACCCCTATAGCTGAGTGCGTAGGGTGGATCTCGATGTACTAGTGAAGGAAGTAAATAAAGATAAGTTGCTTTGGTAATTTTGTGTTAATTATAAATTATCATGGATCTAAATTTTTATGGTTAATATCATTGTTTGATCTAATGCACATATGCTCACATCTCAAATACATGTGAATTTGTGTTTAATCTAAGCGCGCGAACTGGGTAAATTTGATAAATGTTTTCTTAAAGATCCTGTTAAGTAGATTTGATTTACAATACTTCATAAAATAGATTAGATATGTAAACAACACACTAATAATTAGTAAATATTATTTTAGGAATGGATCTGCGTGGAACAGAGCAGTGTGACACTACGAAATGGTGCACCGAACCTCCAAACCACATCTAGACATCCCAAGGGTGTGGAAATATGGTTCCAGCACCCTCCCCTGCTACCTCAGGTTAGACCTCATTCCATGCTTCATGGATTGTTTCCAAAAGGGCTGGTAGCTACAAGTTTTTCTTGGCTAAATAATTCTTCTGAACCTGGATCAAGCCCCTATAAGCAAACAAATGGTTCCATTGCCAGGACCGGGGTCTGCCTAAGGGGTGTCTAGTGTGAAACGCGGGGAATCGAGAGAGAAGAAAATTGGAGGATCAAAGGGACCACGGACAGTAGTAGTTCAAGGGTAACAATGACAAGCGCGATCTAGTTACCGATATTCAAAGGTGCAAGAGGCGAGGACCGAAAACAATTCTGGTTTGTATTAACATCAGTATGGAATGTGTAGTGAATTGTGGATGATAATATAAAAAAGGTCACCTTAATCAGCATGTTATAGGACTGAGCACTGACATGGTACATAAAGTACTCAAGCGATCACCAAACGGTGAGGACAATAGACATCCAGACTTAATTAAAGAAGGAGTTCAATTGGCCGAAGTCAGAAACACACGATTATAGGGTTCAAAGAGATTGCAATGATGCCTAGTGAAACCTCGTGGGATTTGGATCAAAGACTAAAAAGTTCTATTCACGAAGCTAACATGACATTGATAGATGTGCAACACTATGCTTGGTTTATGGCATCCTTAACACCACATCTGAGGACAACTTCATCACAACAGAAGATCTCAAACCAGGTTGAAGCACTAGAGATAGCGATGAGGTTACACGAAACTTCGTTACAAGACCCAAGGTTGGGAGTTCAGCAAATCCAAGCGCAGATCCAAAAATTATGTTTGGAAATGAAGAAGTCAAAACAAGAACAAGTGCCACGATCAGAAATTGAAGAGGAAGTATGGTGTATAAAGTGCAGAAGCCAGGGACACAAAGATCATTACCCAGTCTCAATGAATCTTCTCGCGATGGGGGGACCAACACTACTATGACCAGAGGCACAAGCAGGGGCAGGCATCGTAGCCCCGCTTTGGTGCATAATTTGTCAGGTGGGAGGAAAGCACAACACTGATAACTACCATCTATTACCAAAATACAACCAGACCCCCCAGCAGCTATTTTGCAACTTTTGCAGGTCGGTAGGCCACAAATAAAGAGACTGTCATAGATACCAATTGTTAATGGACCAGTCACCTGCTTAGAGAATGCAGACTGAGGTGTGAGGTCAAGATCTAGCCGTGATGATCATGTGCAATGGGTTCTAGAGCCGTGGGTGAGGACAGGGTGACATGGGGCCAGGAAGGGGTTGCGGACAGCTAATTTGCTACAACTGCGGAGCTCCAGGACATTACGCGCGGGATTGTACCAACCCCACCAGAATTTCGTGCAGTTATTGTGAGAAATTCAATCATGAACTGATATATTGTCCTACACTGATAGCACAGATCCGATAAAAAAGGGCAGCACAACCAAAACAACCCAAAACGTGCAAATGATGAGGTCCAAAGCCCGCAAGGAAGATCCCAAAGTTAACATGGTACTAAGAAGTGGCATGGCCACAGAAGTGGATAGAAGGAGCTTAAGTATGGAAGATGCAAGGGTGGGTAAGTAGACATATCTGGAAGCTCGGGAGAGCTTTGCGAAAGTCTCTACCCCAGGTAGTAGGGATCAGCCTAAGCTACTCAGGGATCCCTCAGTGATAACTACCTTTTTAGAGACATGTATAACATTGCTTCAGGATAACAGGGCAGTTAAAGGCTTACAAGAACTGATAAATAGATGCGCAGGATGGAATGAACCTTACGTATTTCGAAAGTTGGGAAGACATGCATCGTGGACTAGGGGGAAAATGCAACTAACAACGCAGATCGACGAGTATGAAATGGATTAGGTCATTTTTGATCTAGCCTTAGATGCCAACGTACTGCCTAAACAGACTTGGGAGCGCATGGGTAAGCCTACACTAAAATGGTCCCCTTTCCAACTGTAGATGGCAAATCAGTAGAAGGTACTGGCCATGGGAACGCTGCAAGGAGTTATGATAGACCTTAACGGCAGAAGTACTTGAATGGATTTTTAAGTTATTGAGCTCATAGATGAAAGTACGCCCTATCTTGCGTTATTAGGAATTGACTGGGCCACCGATATGAACGGGGTTATTAATTTAAATAATTGGACAATGGTATTTGAAACAAAGTCGCTCTGCATAGTCATTGCACTAGATCCAACTGAAGGACCGCGCTATAATGAACTTGTGCGCAACAAAGAGAGCGACGATGAATTAGATGGTATCTATAGAATAGATACACAAAAGAAAGAAGGATGCGCAACAAAGAAGGATAGAATAATATCACGAGGCTATGTAGAATCTTGCACCACTGATTTAGATGAAGAAGATGAGAAGTGGCGTAAAAGGTTGAACGAAGTAACTACACTACACTACAATATGATGACTAAATCTTTGTACTGTGTAAGGGTCCAGGATCACGAATTGCCGACATATGATGGGATGACGATAATAGATGAATTCCTAACCAAATTCGAAATCATAGTACCAGAGCACCAACGGTCTGATGCATTGAGATGGGCATTGTGCGTGATGCCTGCGTGATGGTGGGGCACACATGAAGGGACTTTCGATGATTGGCGCGGCTACAGGTGCATGATGAAGATCAGATTTAGGAAGCTGAAACTACACATAATGGAGAAATATGATGGACATGATGACCCACGCATGCACCTTACCAGATGGATCAAAGCCTATGGGGAGGAACCTCAACCAGAATGGGTGCACTTATTTTATCACACCCTGGACATCATTCCCAGAAATTGGTATACTGAAGTGGAGCTCCAACACGACACAAGAAAGTGGGATATCTTGCATGTAGGGTTTTTGGCAACATTTCTCTTTGAAGATCAATGGATGGATCCCATGGACGAAGCATTACAGCTGGTAAAGGCTGCCATTTTCAAGGCACCACTGGAACCAGAGGAAACTATATAGCCTGATTGGTCGCGACAGCTGAGCCAGGCCCTCGAATGCCATAATGTCTAGGTAGATGATGATGAGGATGATCCACGAAACGTCAATATTATGGAGTCAAAGGGGAGCCGCGAGGTGCACGAACCAGAAATTGAAGATCCAGATATCACGGCGCTGTTAAAAATGAAACAATTCGATATCGAAACTAAATAAGCTCCGAAGTATGCAATGCTAGGGGACTATTGGGATGATGCCATAATGGAGTAGGTCATCGAATTGCTTTGTGAATATTGAGATTTGTTCCCAAGAAAGATCATGGAGCTAAAAGAGATCCTAGGAGATGTGGGGATGATGAAGATAACGTTGAAGCCAAAAGTGAAACCGGTGAAGCAGCGACCCTACCGATTGAATCCAAAATATAAAGCAAAGGTCCTGGAAGAATTGGAGAAGATGTTGGCAGCAGGAACCATTGAACCAGTCGAGGAGTCTGACTGGGTAAGTTCGATGGTTGTGCAGGAGAAGAAACAGAAGGGTGAGATTCACATCTGCGTGGATCTCAGGAAGCTCAATGATGCCTGTGTTAACAATCCGTTTCCAACATCGTTTACAAATGAGCTTCTAGAAAATGTGGGGGGGAAGGAAGCCTACTCCTTCACAGATGGGTTCTTAGAATACCACCAGATCAAGATCGTGCTAGAGGACAAGAGTAAAACAACATTCTCCATTGAATGGGGTTGCTTTGAGTACACGGTTATGCCCTTTGGACTGAATGATGTGTCAGCGATATTTTCATGAATATTAGTAGTGGCATTCAGAGAATTTATTCACAAATTCTTAGAGGTATATCTTGATGACTGGACTGTGTTTGGACTAGTTAAGAAGCACGTAGAGAGCTTATGGTTGATGCTAGATACTTGCCGCCGACACCAAATTTCACTAAACTTAAATAAGTGTACTTTCCTTGTCCTGTTCGAGAACTTGCTGGGCCATGTGGTTTGTAAGAAAGGCCTGATGGTGGATCCAGCAAATATCACCATCATACTCAATCTGCAAGCACCACAAAGTGCCAAAGAATTACGTGCCACACTGGGACACATGGGCTACTATCGGAAGTTCTGCAAAAGCTACCCTCAGATCACAGCTTCGATGGAACAATTATTGAAAAAAGATGCTACTTATTGTTGGAATGAAGAATGCAACAAAAGTCCGGAGATGCTTAAGGAAAAGATGGCATCAACCCCTATATTGTTCTTTCCAAAATGGGATGTCGAGTTTCATGTGCATGTCAATGCCTCATGTATCGCATTGAGGGTGGTACTTACTCAACCAAGAGAAGAAGGAATTGACCACCCAATCGAGTTTGCAAGTCACTAGTTGTCAAAAGCTGAGAAGAATTATTCCACGACTGAGCATGAGGGATTAGCGATGGTATACACGCTTCCAAAATTCCACCACTATCTACTTGGAGGTCACTTTAAGATGTATACCGATCACTCAACTTTAAAATACCTAGTAAATAAGCCTGTGTTGGGGGAGCATATATGTAGATGATTTTTGTTGTTCCAGGAGTATGACTTTGAGGTCGTCGTCAAACCGGGGCATCTAAATGTAGGCCTAAATCACTTGTCCTGAATTGAGATCGGCGAAGAACCCACAAATCTAGAGGACGAACTTCCAAATGCTTAACTATATGTGGTTCATGTCGTGGATGGTCACTTTGAAGATATAATCCATTCTTAACTATAAGAACTACGTCGCATGAATACTCTGTTCAGCAGAAGAAGGAATAGGTGATACGCGCGACAGACTTCACCGTGATTGCAGGCCACCTCTACAAAATGGGCAACGATGAGATATTACACCAATATGTCCCAAAGTTTGAATGAGGACAGATCCTGGCTGAAGCACATGGGGGGGTTGCTTTCGAACATTATGTGGGTAACGCCACAGCTTAGAAGATCCTTCACGTAGGATTATGGTGGCCTACACTGCATCAGGATTCAAAAGCACACTGCTGAGCTTGCGATGTATGTCAACAGACGGGGAAACCATCGCGAAGAGATGAAATACTGTTCCAGCCATAGATGACACTATAGCCCTTTGATAAGTGGGCAATCGACTTTGTAGGACCTATCGAGCCACGAGGGAAAACGAGCACGCGCTATATCATCATTGCGACAGATTATTTCACTCGATGAGTCGAGGCATAGTTGGTTAAGGATTGCATGGCTACAACAGCTGCGAAGTTTTTTTTCAAGAACATACAAAAAAGGTTTGGATGTCCCAAAATCCTAATGAGCGATCGGGGAATGCACTTTTTGCATGAAACAATCAGCATGCTCACTGAACAATTCTAGATATACCACCAGAAAAGTAGGACATACCACCTGCATGCGAATGGGACTATTGAAGCATTCAACAAAATCTTGGAGACTACATTGACCAAGGTCTATAATGTGTGACGAAATGACTCGGACTTGCATCCCTGCTGTGTTATGGGCATATTGCACCACATGCAAGAAGTTGACGAGCTAGCCACCTTTTTGAGTAGTCTATGGCTAGGAGGTTGTTATGCCTATGGAATATATTATGCCTAGTCTGTGGATAGCGACAATCACCGGTATGGAACACTGCGGGGCATTGGAGGAAAGGATCGTGCAGCTCGAAGAACTAGAAGAGGAATGGTTTTTGGCTAGATTCCATCAGCAAGTATAGAAATAGCACGAAAAAGTGTGGCATGATCATCATATCAAGGTGCACACTTTCAAAGAGAATGATCTAGTATTGTTATATGACATTAAATTCGAGAAATTCCCTAGCAAACATCGAATGCATTGGTTAGGACCCTATGTCATCAAAGAAGTCACCAAGGGGGGCACGGTTCAGCTTGCTAAACTCAATGGGGACCCCTTCCCGGGCCGGGTGAATGATAGTCACCTAAAGCTCTATATAGGCGGGTTGGCCGCCTGACTAACTATTCGAGGGACAATCTCATCGCTCTAGGTAGTTGAAAGAGAGCGTGGGATGGAAAAGTAGTTTAGGATAAAGAGGAGCAAGTGCCAGGATACATGTCGATCTGGCTCATCATCAAGATAGCAGTTGCACAGTCCAAAGTACGCTATTGCGTTGCTACAAGAAAAGGTGACCGTTTGATCCAGATTTACACAGGAACACAACAAATTACAGAGATAACCATAAACAAAAAAATGCAGTGGAAATAATACTTCATTTCATTAATGTAAAACACTGAGATATGCTTACAAATAGAAAATGGAAATAAACAGCTAGGGCGATGGTAGCTTATCTCTGAGAAGAGATGTGGTGGCTACATGCCTCTGAACTATGTTACAATGAGGATCGAAGGCCTATTTATTGTTGAAAAACAATGGAAAACCCTTAACATCCCAAAACCTAACCCTAGAAGATGAAACGCCAAATTGTGGGCCCCGTTTGGTTAAATTGGTACATCAATTTCCCAGGGTCGTAACTTTGGCATATGATCTCTGTTTGACACATACAATAGCTCGTTAGAAGGATATATCCAAGAACTATAACTTTGGGAAGGGAAACATCAATTCATGGACCCATGTTGCCCCCAGATTTCCCAAAAAACTTCGTTTAGGGCCTCAAAATGAATCCAGAAGTTCAAGACTAGAAAACCTGCTAAAAATAGTAAATTGTACTACAATTACAGAAACTGAAACACTGATAGAGACAGTTGTAGGGGTCCAAGTGGGCTAGGTGGGTGGCCACCAACATCCACCTGGATCACCGTTCGTGTCACTATTCACAACAAGATGTCTACATTATGGCAAAAAGGAGCGGGTGGTAGGCAATCAAGAAGAGGAGTATGAGCCAGACATGACACGAGCTACCACAGACCTTCCACGGAACAGGTGGGAATCAATGAAATTGAAATTTGAATCTTTTATAAATCATCGAGGGGTATCCAGAGGGCGATCTACACTTTTGGAAAACATATGATGAGTATCAATATGGAGTTGTTCATTATCTCCGCACAAGGAATAAGAACGAGGGTGGTGATATGGTCGTTGAAGTAGCAGGACTCTCTAAGGAGTAGGGTATTGACAGCTGCAGGCGTCCTGCAATCTGTAGCATCAACAGTACGTGAGGTACTAGAAAAGAGGAGACACGAAGCAAAATTGGTTCGGATTCCATCACCCCGCCTAGGGGCTGACCGACGAACTACAACAATACACAGAAAGGATGGAAAGACGGAGCCCACAAGTAGAAACACAATTAATAAGTCATCTCTGATGGACCTTGAGGACTGGGATCTCATGGACAGTAGCATAGGTCTTGAAAAATTGCAACACAAGCTACCACAGAAAATTCGAAGAGTAGACACAAATGCCAGAAATGAATGTGGTGATACAAGAAGGTCCCATATGTGGCTTCCCTGCTAGAGCTAAAATCCTAGGACATGGTGTTCTGTGTTAACCAAGAAAAGTAGAATGAGCATTATTGGTCACAAGAATGGGTAGAAACAACAAAGTAGAAGCCAGATGAAGCATTGTAGGAGACAATGAAGAGGTGATAGGATGACAAGCATCACTTAGAGGCAGCTAAATCGCGGAGCCATGACAACGCATATCACTGCACCAACGAGTGACTCAGGATGAGTCAAGATGACTATGTTGGGGGACTATTGGGTAGCGAAGATCCTGTGTAACAGTTTTTGGGTCTGATAGCCTAGAAAGTAGGATAAAAATATTGTAAATATCCAAAATATGTGGAGCTTGAAATGTAAAAGGTCGACCCAAAGGGTTTTCCGCCAAAGAATCAATATAAAGTAATAGGAAGTAAGTTGGTCCACGGACCATAGGAAGGTGTAAATAGAGTGCGACTTTATGAGGGAAAGGCAGTTTAGTTTTTGGGTATGATCTTGGATTTGTAATGGGTTTGTGAGGAGAACAATTTGAAAGTTTTTGTAAGTCTGAGTCGAGGGTTTGGGTAGAGGATAGAGGCTCTGCAACTGTGTGTGCAGAATCCTAGAAGTGTCCACAACTAGTTGCACGGACCCCTGCAGCCGAGTGTTCAGGGCGGATCTAGATGTACCGGTGAAGGAAGTAAATAAAGATAAGTTGGTTTGGTGATTTTGTGTTAATTCTGAAGTATCGTGGATCTTGATTTTTATGGTTAATATCACTGTTTGATCTATGCACATATGCTTACATCTCAAATACATGTGAATCTATGTTTAATCTAAGTGCACGAACTGGGTAAATATGATAAATGTTTGCTTAAAGATCTTAGTAAGTAGATATAATTTACAATACTTCATCAAATAGATTAGATCTATAAACAACACACTAATAATTAGTAAATATTATTCTGGGAATGGATCTGTGTGAAACGGAGCAGTGCAACGCTACGGAACAATGTGTGAAACCTCCAAACCACATCTAGACATCCCAAGGGAGTGGAAACCTTGTTCCAACACCCTCCCCTAATACCTCAGGTAAGCCCTCAGTCCACGCTTCGCTAAACATTGCCGAAATGGCTGGTAGCTATGGGATTTTCTTGGCTAAGTAATTCTTCCAAACTTAGGTTAGGCCCCTATAAGCCAACACGCATTGCATAGTTGGTAGAAAAGAGAAAACAAGAAGCAATGGTAGCAAAAGCATAGGAGGCATGGAACACTGCACAGACAATAGCTGAATAGAAAAATGTCACAGCAGTAGCATCACAGGAGGCATCCGAGAAGGCGCACGAGGGCCAGAAGTTGCCTTCACATGGGTAGGAGAAAGAGATGAAAATAGACAATGAGGAGGGTGGCGCAGACCCAAAAACAACGTCAACACAACTGAAGCGCCAGTGCCTGAGTGAGTGGACGAGGCCATGCAAGAAGGTCAAGGCATCAAAGTTGTCTATCGACCCGATCACCCTTACGGAGGGGGATTTGCAGGACATAGGCAAGACAGTGCGCGATGTCACCTTTGTGGCCCTCCAGAACTTTGCGCAAGAGAATCAGATTGTGTTGGGGGCCCTCCGAGTGCAGCTTCAGGAGTTGCAGGTGTGCACTCCTTAGGCTAGTACCCTTTCAACCAACCTTGCAGTAGGGACAACTGTAGCCAAGCAAATGCTGCGCGCTTGGACAACAAACACATTAGTGTTGCTAGAAGGGGAATTGGTTACAACAAATGAGGTCAATAGGCTTACAATTATCACACTCAAAGGGATAGGGATCAACATGGCTACACTCCCACGAGAGACGCTCTATGTTCTATAGGTTAGGATTACTGCAAAACTACGGGCTAGGGAGAGCTGCGTATTGCAAGTGATGAGCGAGAAAAAGATCAACATGGAGAAGTTGAGCTTGTAGCATGATGAAGTGGTGTCGCAGAATAGGAAGATGGTATAGGTACTGGAAGAAGCCTTCTAGATGGTCCTAGAGCTGGCCATCCCAACAAACACACCAGTAGAGGTGCGCATCCACAGATTAGCCGTAGGGGTGCATGAGGCACGAGAAGAAATGACCAAGGTTCAACTGGAGCTAAACCTTCAGATAGTGGAGTTGCGGTTGAAGGCGCAGCTGTCCACCCCTCCAGATGTCAGAGAACAAAGCAAGTGGACGGAGTATGACACCGAGAAGCAATTTTGAAGGCACGCGTTTAGCCTTGGATCAACGAGGCCTTCATCATTACAATAACAATTGAAGGCAAGCTCTCGCAAATGAAAGGGATTTAGGAACATATCCAAGGAAGTCGTTTCGACACTATGGTCTCAGAATAATGTGTACAATAGATTCAACAGGTAGCTGCTCAATGTGTTACCAACCTTGCAGCTGGTTGAACAAAGTTGGAGGGTCTTTGCACGAATATCTCTACATCAACAAAGTGATTCGAGGGAAAGTCACGATGTTTCTATTGGGGGCCTATTGGGCATGGAATCCACCCAAGGCATGTTTTGGGGCTTAGAGCCCAAGTTTTGACTAAGTCCATTGTAAAGACTCCATGATTTTTGGGTGCGGAGTGAGGAGTCATAATAGAGTCACAAGGTTGTCCGCCCTTGTTTTTGTAATATAATGTCAGTTTGAAAGATCTACCCATGGTCCACGGACCATGGGATTGTATAAATAGAGTGAGGCTCTAAGTGTAGAAAGGAAAAATGAAAGAGGAAGAGAGAAAATTGATGAAGCATTGAGTCAAGTGTAAAACATGTCTTTGGGTCGTAGAGTAGGAGAAGGCTCTGCACCTGAGTGCGCAAAGGCCTTGTAGTCTATAGCTAAGTGCACAAACCTAGAGTTGAGTGCGTAGGGAAAATTGAGTATATAACCATTGGAAGAATTAATAAAGAGGAATTTTACCATATTTATGTGTATCTTTTCCTGACTTATGTATTATTGAGTATGAATTGCAAGTTTGATCATTTACTATGTAAAGTCATATGAATGTGCTAAAATAAGTAAATATAAGATAATGCATCCAATTGCGCGAAGATGACTAACTGGTATAAGAAGTTAAGTAATATCTTAGGTGTGATTTAGGTGAATAATGTAGACCGCTACTCCAGCAACACGAAAGTCCCTCAGCCTCGGGTTAGGGTTGTGCGAAGGCAAATATATCAGGGTTCAAAGGCCAGGAAAGTGCAAGAAGTAACCTATGTGAAGGGACTCATAGTTGGATCAAACCAAACCCTCAAACATCTCAAGGGTGCAAAACCCTGATTCCAGCACCCCCCCGCCCATACTACCTTGGGTTAGACCTCAGTCCGCGCTCCACGGATTGTTGTTGAAAGGGACGTAGTATAGGGATTTGTTTGGCTAATTAACTATGGACCTAGGTTAGGCCCCAACAAGCCAACAATAATTCTGCCCAAACAATTCTAGTAAAAATGGGATCTCTATCACTTACAATAATATTTGGGTTTCCATGTAGCTTTTGAATTATTTCCATAAATGCAGTAGCAACTGTACTAGATTTAAAAGGATGAGATAAGGAAAAAAAGTATGTGTTATCACAAAACCTAACCCTGATAGGCTGCTGATTTGGAAGACCTTGAGTAACTAGTTCAAACCAACTTTTGGCTGAGGCTTAGCCTCCTCAACCTAAGAGGGCTCTCTCACTTGGTTAAAGATTTTAGTAAAAGATTAAATGGCTAACTTTATAAAACAAATGAAGAAGTGTGAATGGTTGAAACATAGTCAATAAGAATCCATTGGGCTTATGGAGTCAGAAAATATTTAGTATGACAACAATATTAGCTTAACATGGAAGTCAGGGTATCAAGAGTTCAATATATCAGTTAACACATAAGAACATGTAGAAAACACAGTCTACAAATGCATGAAGGAAGTTAGAGCATTGCCAATGAGTTCTAAGTAACATATATTCATACTATTGCAAATGAGGAAATGAGGACAATAATAAAACGAGCAAGCATTGAACTCTTTCTAAATCTTGAGGAGTAAAGCCAAACTCTGTATTACATAAAAAACATAGTCTTCTAAAATGACACAATATGAGTGCTTTTCACAAAAATATCCAACCCTTGGTGCATTACAACTCTTGTCGTATATAGAGTTTCCTTACAAGATTGAATTCCTTCCTCCAGCAAGAGGGGAATTTGAATTTCTCTAGACTTGACACCTATTGAACTTTAAACAAACTATTAATTACAACTGACTGTAAACTGACAGTCTTAGAGACCTAATTTAACTAGGAGTGTAACTCCTTATCTATGTTGGCAACAACCTTAGCTATGAAAACAAACTCGTTCCTCGAATTATGCTAACCATTTTATCCCTTTTAATAACATGTGATGCCTTGAATTAGACCAAAGGTGATGCTCATATACTCGTGCTAAGCCAAAACCCCTTAGATGTTGGTTGTAGCATGACAACTGTCTGAGCTACGAAATGACTACTGTTTTCGTAGCGCAGAGTTTGGAGTTATTAAATGCCTCTCATTCTTTGAATTTTCCTTTGCTTAGCATTCAAAATTTATGAGGTGGCCCTTTTGTATCTTCTGCAGCAACATTCTTTCATAATGGTTCACCCTTTTCATTTCAAAATTGAATCAAAAAACAAAACTGGTAGCTTCAGCAGTTTCGTAGCGCGCTACGAAACTATTGTGTGAGTCAAAAACACAGTTTTTTTCATTCATGGGATTTTTAATGGCTTCTCCATATGCAAATGGGCCAAAAAAAACTGAAATTGTCCATCCAAAAATAATCTTCAATCTTCAAAAATTAAGTTTTGCATCAAAATTGTGTCAAAATTTCTTCACTTACTATTAGGTTCATTTATGCTGAGACTGTTCTTCTGGTTCATCCAGTTGAATCTTCAAATCTTCAATCTGCCTTTTCATCATTCATATTTTTAGTTCTTAATTTTTCATTGACCCTTCTGATATATCTTGCCTCTTTTATTGCAGGGACAGTCCAAGTGAAATATTGGTGATGACTGCACACTGCTTCATATCTTGGAACTTTTCCATCTTCCAAACTAGCTATCACTCTGTTGAAATTTTCTTTTTCAACTACATGTTTCCTTGCCCTTTCCTTGAGTTGGGAAATCTCAAGATTGTCAAACACCAATTTCTTTTTGATCTCCTCAAAGCTATCTTCCTTATGCATGATAATTTTCTTTCCTCTGTCATCATTGTGTACTAGTGATGATTGTACTGATGGAACCACTGGCTTTTCAAAGAATTCTGTAACCTCCCCTATCTCACTTGCTTCTTGCTCTACCTCTTGTATTCTTCTTAAATGTCTAGTCACATGTCTTCTTGGCTTGAACACAAACTCTGATACCTGGTCATCAAATTGAATCTTTTTAGAAGATTTAACTCTTTTTGTTTTGTTCTTACCTACTTCAAGTAAAGCTTGGACTAGAGGGGTCTCTTCTATATCGATAGCCTGGAGGAGATTGTTCAAACTTCCCTTTGAAGCTAGGCTTTCATCAACAATCATAGTCTTCCCCTTTTCCTTGGCTAATTGACTTCTTGTTACTCTTCTTTGGACAATTTTATCAACATATTGCTCTTGTACCACCTCATTGATCTGAACCTTCTTCCTTTGTGACTGTTGAGGGGTGTCTTGAACTACTAGTGGTGTCATAGGCTCCTTCACTTGCTTTCTAGCTTTCGATTTCACAAACCTAGTTGATCTTGTTCCCTCCTGATGACTTACTACTAGTGAAGAAATCTCCTTAGCATTAGGACGAAGTCCTGTTTCTGTTTTAAAGCCTGTCATAAACAAGAAAGCAGACCATTCTCTTCCAATCTTATGAAGCCCATGTAAAACAATAAACTTGATCAACCCATGATGGAATAAGGAGGTTTCACAAGCTTCTTTCTTTAGTTGAACCTTATCAGACATTTTTCCTAAGCTACGAAACAGATAAAAAGGTAAATCAAGAGATATTTTTCCAGTGAAATGTAAGAGGTGCTTAAAATGGTAAGAGTACCGCTTATAATATCTTCCCTCATAGGTAAAATATATTTGGATGCATGTCAGCAAGTTGCCATATGAATCCTTAACATAGCTTCTGGGCACTGATTTGGTTAATTCTGAGCCTATAAATTCCGGCTTCAGAAATTCTTAGCAAGGTACCATTTCAAATTTGAAGTTCTTGAACCATCTCTCCTAGCCTCTAGGAATCTCTGTGACTCTAGATATAACCTCAAGAGAAACTGTTATTTCTAGCACTCCAACCCTTGAATTCAAACTGGTGAACTTGAAAGAAAAGTCCTTGGTTACTTGAATGTGACCACCTTGAAGTTTTTCGTAGAATCTCCAACAACCCACCTATTTGAATGCATGTTCAAACTCTCTGCTTCTCATGAGCACATCTAAACCTTCAGGCTCAGCTCTAAGACACTGGCCTGATCTATGATTTTTCCTTTCTTCAGACATGTTTTTGAAATCCCTGCAAGGAAACTTGAAGATAAACCTGCACTATATTGGTTTGAACACTGCCTTGCTTGAATTTGAAACTAAGAACTGCCTCACTTGAGCTTTCAAGAAGTTCTGATGAGTGTCATCCTTAAGCTTGTGAATTGCCTTCTTATGCATGAAAGGAACACGGGAAAAAACAAGACTAACTCACCTCATCTTACCTTTTTTAAATTTGAAAGAATGCGTACAAGACATCTAATGAATCTAATGATGAGAATAAAGGGCTGCATGTGATAGGCATGGTTCAAGGACTGACACATGGTGATGAACTATTAACAGATTTTGATGGAAAAGATAGCTAGACAAGATCTAGCACGAATTCCAATTTCGTAGTGTAGCCAGTGCAAATTATGGGTTTTGTGCTACGAAATAAATTACGAATCCCTATTTTCGTAGCGCACATAGTGTATTTGTATGATTTTGCGCTATGAAAACTCCTAGTTGATTTCGTAGCTCATGCCAACTTTAAAAAAATCTTGACACATGACACCTATGAACCAATGTGGGACTAATGATAGTTAAAACAAGATTGTTGACCTCATTTGACAATGGGAACAAGACAATACTCTATGTTTTAGACTCTAAAAACCATAAAAGTGACTTAACTACCATCTAACATTACGACTTAGGAACAAATGTAAACTGAACAAGTTTTAGAGAATTTTTGGGTGATAATAGTATGCATACTTGGTAAGTATATCAACTATCACCATGATGAAGCTCTTTCCTTCAAACTTGGGTAAAGCTGTAATAAAATCCATTGAGACCTCCTCCCAATGCTGACTTGGAATAGATAAAGGTTGTAATTGACTTAGGGTCTTAATTGTCTCAACTTTATTTTGTTGGCAAACCAAACATTCTGCCACAAACTTCTGAATATCAGATGTAATGCCATCCCAAAAGAATTATTTCTTGACCTTGTGATAAGTTTTCAAAAATCCAGACTGCGCTCTGATGAGTCCGATCAATAAGTACATTTTGAAGATTAATATTCCATCCTCTAGCCTTAAAAATATCATTTTGTTGCATTAATTCACATTTTTTGTTATATTAGGATTAGGAAGAGGAGAAAAAGGCATTTGTCATAATGTGTGGCCTAATGTGGTTTAATTGTAGGAAAATGAAGAATTTTGAGGCTATTACTATGCAAGGGCTTAATGGAGACAACTAGAAGAGAATGTAGGGGGGTTGTCCACCTCCTTAACTCCCTAAACTTTGCTTGGGATCACCATATCCTCTCTTTCTAGTTCGAGTTCATTGGAATTTGAGGAACTCCTAGTCCAAGTGAAGATCAAGAAGGACAAGATCCACCATTTTCAAGATCAAGGAGGGAACCATTCCTAATCTCAAGGGAGTTTTTTCAACTTCCCTTTTGTATAAATAAAATAGAAGAAGAGCTCATTAGGGTTCAAAGTTTTTGTTCAGCTAGGTGTAGATATAGAGCTCCAAGCTTGACATTGTTATTTTCAACTTTTATGTGATGTATTAGAGCTGCACTTTTTGATAATGAGAAGTTGGATTTTAGGCTGCATCTGAGTTAGTTTTAGAGGGATGAAACCCTATGGTTTGGGCCCCACCCATAGGCTTTGGCACCCTCTTCTTGTACTTATGTTTCTTCTTGACTCCAAGCAGTTCATAGTTTCTTGCATTTCAGTATAAATTAACCTATAAAATCTTGTGGTTGCAGCCTCTACATCACCTATATTGTGGGAGAATGAGTGGAAGGATTATACAAGTATAGCCCAAAAATATTGTGTTTATGATTTCTTGGAAATAGATTAGTGTGAGCATCACAACTTGGGCCCAAATGCAAAAAGCCTTCAATAACAAGTATAGGGTCTATTGCAGGTCCAAAGAAACCAAGGAATAAATCTTTAGGATGAATCTTGAACTTGATGAATCCCTAGATGATTATGGGGAGATATTTCGACTTAGTTATAGGGGGTCCAACTGCACCCTTGATCCTAAATCACTCAAGCTAGTTCTTCTTTGAGGGATCATGAAAGACATGTTGGAGACCCTCAACATGCTTTCTGGGGGAGATACCTATCATTTATCTTATGATGACATTAAAATTGTGTTCAAGAATCACTTTGGGGTTGCTATAAAGAAGGGTAGTGCTAGTCAAGGATTGGTCAGTTCCTCTCCCTCCACAACATTCATTAAGAATGAGATAGGAAACATGTTGGAGGATTTCAAGAGTGAAATTATGGATACCTTTGAACTGAAAATTGATACCATGCAACTCAAAAGAAAGTAGGAGGAAGAAAAAAGGGCACTAGTATTTTATGCCAAAGATGCACCAAAACATATCTTAGGAACGAGTGCCCCTTAAATGTCATAGAGTTTTGCCTAATCTATGAATAAAATCATGCAACAAACAAGTACCCTTATTTTCCAGGACTAAAAGCTAAATATCAAGGAGTAAAATGGTCAAAGAAACTTTGTTTCATCAATCAAACAAGACCTCAAGGACCTAGGCCATGTCAACAAGGCATGCAAGGTGCACACTACTCTTATTATAATCCAAATCAGAATACACCCTTTGCAACCTTGGTACTCTTCCACTCACCCATTTTGTTCCGCACCCCCTTCTTGGCCTTATGCTCCTCCATAATCTCCTCAACCTGTTAACCATCATTTTCATCCATATCCACCCCAATCTTCTTAATGGGGAAACCAATCATAAGGATGGAGGACTCAAGTTAATCAACCTCCTACTTTACTACCTCCACCCTAACCTCTACGACAACTCACTCATCCTATTCCACTTAAGAAACCTAAAATTCTTGCTCAACCAAATCCAAAATCGAAAAAAAATAAATCATAACAGGTCTACAATGGAGAGACATCTTACCCTGCTTATGTTGTGAAAATCTAAGAGATCAACCTTCGGTCTAGGAGAGTGCTTCCAAATAACCACCCACCTTCTCCACCTGAAGAGCTTGGAGGAGAGGAGGAAGAGAGTGTTCCTCAAGTAAATCCACCTCATTTTCTTGAGAGGTTGAAATTCAGGGATAATTGAAGAATTTATGTGTTAAAATACCACTTATCTAGGATATTAAATATGTTCCCATATATAATAAGCTCATCAGGGGAAATATTTCAAACATCCTAGGAGAAGAAAAAGAGACACCCCCACCATAGATGTTGTTGGGAAATGATCTGATTTGATGCTTGGGAGGGTGATCTTCCTAAAATATCTAGACTTTGGAAGCCTTGTAGTAGATGTGCACATTGATGGCCTTATAGTCCCTAACACCCTGATTGATGTTGGGGGTGCAATTAATGTGATGAATAAGGAATCCATGATAAATTTAAACCTCCAAGGGGCCTTGAGAAATACCACCATAGTATTGTAGCTTACAGACATATCCACCATATCTCTTAAGGGAGTTTTTGGATATGTTATGGTCTCCATTGACTGTTGGGAGTATCCCACTAATTTCCTATTCCTCCAACCCAAATTTTTTTTTAATGGCTATCCTCTCATCTTGGGAAGGCCGTGGTTATCTACTGTTGATGCTTACATTAGTTGTAAGGCTGGGAACATGACCATTAAGAATGAATATTTTTCTAAACAATTGGTATTGTATCCTCTTTCTCAACCTTCTATTGAGCATGACTTACCCTTGTGGCTAAAAGAGGAGGAAGAATATGAATTGTATCACACCACCCCCCACCCAATATGCATTCTCGACATCATTGTAGGGGTGGGGAAACCTATTGAAGATGATTTCATTAACCATATCCTTCAAAATCAACCTCCCATTATCATCCCCATTGATGCGTTTATGAAAGAATATGAGAGTAATCCTTGGGATGAATTATGCCCTATTTACTCAAGTCCAAACCATGTCAATATTGTAGAATTTGGGCCATCAAGAAACTTAAAGATCAACCCTTCTCTCTGGACCAAATAGGAAGAACAATTGTTCAAAATGTTGAGGCAATGCCTAGTTCCTTTTTCTTGGGACTATAAGGAAATGAAATATGTGCATCCCTTGGTATTTACTCCCCATATTTACATCAAGGAGGCATGAAAACCCGTGTGCCAACCCCAAAGGAGGACAAACCCAACTCTTAAGGATATTGTGAATGAAGAACAGAAAAAACTAAAGGATTCAGGGTTCATATACCCTATTTCAGATAGTGAGTGGGTGTCACCTCTTGTGTTAGTTCCTAAGAAGAATGGGAAGTGGAGGATCTATGTGGATTACTAGGAGCTCAACAATGCTACAAATAAGGACCATTTTCCCTTGCCCTTCATTGACCAAGTCCTAGATGGCCTTGCAGGGAAGAAATTCTTCTCTTTCTTGGATGGATTTAATGGATACAATAAAATCCATAATAGCCCTGAAGACCAAGACAAGACCACATTCACATGTACTTGGGGTGCCATTTCTTATAGAGTTATTCCATTTTGTTTGTGCAATTCCCATGCTACTTTCCGGAGGGAAATTTTGAGTATATTTTCTGAATTGGTTCATGATTCTGTGGAAATCTACATGGATGACTTCACTACTTATGGATGTGAATTCCATGAAGCTCTCTCCAATCTATGCAAGGTTTTGAAGAAATGCATTGAAATGAATCTCTCTCAAAGCCTTGATAAACGTGAGTTATTGAAGAATGAGGGGATTGTCCTTTGCCTTTCCATCTCCAAGGCAGGATATAGTAGACCCAAATAAAATTTCCATCATCAAAATGGCCCCAACCCCTTAGAAGCAAAGGGATGTCAGAAGCTTCTTGGGACTAGCAGGGTATTATATGAGAATCATCCAAGACTTTACTAAAGTGGCTTCACCTTTGTTTGGTTTACTGGCCAAAGATGTAGATTTCTATTGGACCAACAATTTTCAAGAGGACCTTGAAGTGTTAAAAGAAAACTTGACTACTGCATGTTAAAATAAATCCTACTACAATTATTGGTTTAACATCTCCTACTTGTTATTTCATTCAGTAATTTATTTAATTAGAGAAATAGTGATGTAAACACTACTGCAAACTAAACTGACATACAAATCATAAGCTGAAACAATAGATGAGACAAACACACAAGGGATATCGTTATTTTTGGACAACATGTCCTTTGAAAAAAACCCAACGTGGGAAAACTGGTGCAAAAGATAAAGGGTTTATATTATTAAGCAAGCATAATTTGAGTACAACAAGTTTCCTCTCACACCGACTAACCTTACTGATAAATTGCAACAACACGAAATACATACGAGGGTTTACCTTGTTCCTCATGTCACAACTAATCTAATGAGTGATCTAGCTCCTCCAACAAACACTACGAATGCCCTATGCAATCATTGTGTTGGCTAGTGTCTTTCCTCTAGAAGAATGCATCACCTCTTCTGCTAGATCAATTTTCTGAGTGACTTCTATTGTTTATCCCTCCTGGCTCAGAAACTTTCTTCCCCAGTGAAATCTTGGACTACTAATGAATACTCTACACTACCACTGCAAGAGCCCCTCCTAGTGTGCGTCAACTCTACGTGAGCCCCTCCTGGGCTGCATAGGCCTTTTTGCTTCCTCTGTGATGCTCAAGCTACCTCGCTGCTATGTACTCTTTGGCTCAGAACTTCCTCTCCAATCCAAATCTCTTCTTCTGCCCCTCTAACTACAACTCAGATCACTTGTTCAATTTTCTCAGCAAACCACACCCCATAAAAATTGAATTGACTGATCAAATTGGTGTGTCTCCAACTGACCCTAAAGCCTCCTCTTGTACTTTTCCTGTTGATGAATCAATGATCGAGATTAAGTCCCTAATCAGTGGCTAATATTAAAACATACTTGATCCTTATCTCTTAGAAGCTTCTCACCAATATTTTTATTAATACCCATTAAGACTTAGGAACCCCATTAAAAATATTTTAATAAAACACAATCTAGGTGGAACTTAACCAAATGATTTTGGGATCTTGGAAATCTCATGTATTCTAGCCCCTCCACAAAATTTTGAAGCTAGATCACATCCAATGCTACCCAAAATCAACACTCCCTATTAGCGAGGAATGTGCTCTAGCAATACTTCCCAATAGAAGCATCACACTGATCCACGACACAATCCTCTGTGTTGTTGATGCTTTGCCTATTACCCTTCATCCACTGTAGTATTACAATCTGTACTACTACCATGACACTACCTCTATCACTATGGCATCTGTATTGGAACTCCCTCTCAAAATGCTACATCATGTTGCCCATAGCACTACCACTACTAACTAATACACTGGAACTAATTTGCTGAGAAGTAAGCAACTGAAAAGCCATCCAAAAGCTAACATGCTAGTAATTTTGGATGTCGTATGATGATGAAGCTTCCTCTACTGCTAATCTATGTTGACTCTATGATGCTACTATGTTTTTGTTGTATTTGCTTTATGCCTTCCACACTGTTGCAACACTCCACTGCACTGCTTCAGAATCTATCGCTCTAGCTCTGCCACTATTTCTCCATCATCCCTCACACCAAATGACTCCTGTGATTATGCTACTTTCATTAAGGGCTCCTGTAGATGTATGTGATCCAAGAGTTTGGGCACCTTAAGGATCCTGCCCGTGTGTAGTCCTCCTGACTACAACTCAATATCACCCCACCTCTTCTCTAGAGGTGCATGAGCACTCATGGCGCAATCCTCATCATCATCCTCCTTGTCAGCTTTTGCTGGAGCAACCGTTGAGTCAAACTTCTCTTCCTTACCCTTCTTCCTAGGGCACTGAGTGGTGAAATGTCCCAGTTCCCCACATCTAAAGCATTTGACTTTGGATATGTCTTTCTTTTCCCTCTTTTGTTGCCCTTGCTACCCGCTGATGTAAGAGGTGCATCCTCCTCTTCCTCCTTCTTGGCTTTGACTCCTTTACCACTAATTTTAGACTTGGTTAATTGTCTAATCTCTTCTTGTCGAAGAGATGCCCACATATCCTCCCAACTAGGGAGAGAATCCCTGCCCAAGATGCTTTGGACAAAGGTCTCTCCCAGTCTTCAATGACTGCATTCAAGGTAACCTTGACGATGAATTCATGATCTAGTGTAGACCCCATGGAAGTTAGCTAGTCTCAAATCCCTTGCAACCTGAGAAGGAAGGGATCAATTTCTTATCCCTTTTACATCTGGAACTGTCTTAGCTGATTCTCAAGTAACATCTTCTATTGAACAAAATTTCCCTCATACAAGGTGGTCAAGGCCTCCCACATTTCCCTTGTTGTGTCCTTTCAACAATATGTGGGACCACATGATCCTTGACTCCATCCAAGATCATGCACTTCACTTTTGCTTGAGCCTCCTCATACTTATTGAGAGGATCAACATCAACTAGAACAACAACCGTATTGAAAGCATAATCCTTGATGTGATTCTTATCTACGAATTCCATGATCTTGGCCTCCTAGATGACAAAGTTGGATTCTCCATCCAAACTATCTTGATCCCTCATTCCATTAACTACTGTCTCTGCTCAAATGCCTGTCAAACTGGATTTATTTGGTGCTATAAATACTTTGAGGAATAAGTTCCCTCTTGACTCCCTCTGAGTCCTGATTTACTTCACGGAAATCCTTCCACCAAACAATGTCGAATCACTCCTCTCCAATCCTCCTTTGTTGCTGCTCAACAACCTAGACCTATATTTCTTTGGCAAGAAATCTATTAAGGCAGTGATTCCCTCTACCTCAGTTCTGTCTCCACAGACATTGTTCTGCAACAATATCCAAAACGTCCCACCAACACCATAGATCTAATATGCAATTCTCATACTACCCCGACAACTGATTGATCCAAGCCCCTTAGGCTTTGTGCTATCCGATAAAGTTGACATAGTCACTGCGTGGGCTCCTCTCAGCTACTGTGTCACCTCCTCCTAGCTTAGAAAGCTGGCTCATTTACTGCGTTAGACTCTACATCACTCCACTTGCACTATGTCACCCCTTCAACTACTTCTCTCCCTCTGAAACAATGTTGTCACTTAGGAATGCTCCTCTCTACAGTAGATTTGTTGGATCCTCTCAGCTGATGGCTTTAGTTTCCTATGATTTGCAATCACCCTAATACCATGTGAAGATTTCTGAATCTTTACAAATAGAAATCCTATTATAGTTACTGGTTTAACATCTCCTACTTGTTATTTCATTCAACAAGTTATTTAATTAGATAAACAATGATGTTTACTACTACAAACTACACTAACATATAGATCATAAACTGAAATAATATATGAGACAAACACACAAGGGACATCATTATTTTTGGACAACACATCCCTAAGAAAAAACCAATGCGGGAAAATCAGCGCAACAGATAGAGGGTTTGTACTATTAAGCAAGTAGAATATGAGTACAACAGGTTGCTTCTCACACTAAATAACCTTACAGGTAAATCACGGTAGCAATAAATACATATGAGGGTTTACCTCATTCCTTAATTCTATTGAAAATAGCAACAAGAAATGATTTAAATAGAATCCAGAATATTCCAATTTTAATTTGTCCTTGAATTAAAATTTGAATTTAGTCTCACCAATGATATAGTAATCACCCTATGAGTGACCTCGATTAAAGGTTTATTAAACCAAGGTATTATAGACTCATATGTTGGTGTATGTCTATGTTATTTAAGCAACGGATCCATCAGATTGCCAATACACAGACAATTGAATGAAAAGACAACAGAGAAATACAGTAAGCAAATATAAGAACACAAGAAATTAATAAGGAGTTCACCCTATTCTCTAGGGCTACATCTCCAGTACAACTTTCAGTGGTGGCCTTGTTTTATTGTTCCTTTAAGCAGAGAATTACAACACAGGGACTCAATGTGAGTTCTCCTGAAGCAGGTTTTGCTTGGCAGGGTGGTTCTTGGATTCACAAGCCATTGGAGTACACAGACTCTTCTTCTTCCTACTAGCTCTGTGACCTTCTGGTCTTCAATGGAAA
>APFE030016009.1:0-14387 GCA_000404065.3 Pinus taeda | reverse complement strand
GCAATAAAATTCGAGCTGCCTTCCAAGGCATACTTTAATTTCATCCTGTTGAAGGCCATTTTCCCAACTTTGAAGAGATCCTACTACACTCGAGCTATAAATTCGATCCTCCTAAAAAACAACTATGAAATTCCTGCTCTAATGTGAATCCTGCTCCGATACCATGTAGAATTATGATGTAGAATTGCAACTACTCAAGAAATTTTAATCTAAATCAAGGGACACAATTCTACTCTACTGTTATGTGGACATTAATTCACAATTTAGAACAACAATCTTAGACATACAATAAGAAATAACACATAAGAACAATATTTTTTAGGGGAAAAAACTGCTAAAAACCCCTTAAGCTTGCTTGCATTAAATCAAATGAATAGAGATGTATTACAATTATTAGCTTAGTTTGAGCTCAACCTGCAAGTGAATAACCTATCTCTCTGCTCAATGAGAAGCTCTGACCCCGACTTTGTCAATTTTTGCGTCAACTTGAGCTCCTACTTCCTTGCGCAATTCCTAGAGAATTAGCCCCTATTTTTTAGAAAATTTCCTCCAATTGTTTGTGCAATTCCCAAGGTTGATCATCTGATTGCATGCAACATTTATACACTCAAGACCAGTCTACAATTGATGTTACACTACCTTGGAATATCCACCACAGTCAGGGAACTCAAATTCTCTATATGCACTAGCTATTTTGGGTTGATTGATCAGTTAACTAGATGATCACTAAGTTAGATTGATGTTCCATTGCACAACTGACCTTCCACTAGTTCCTCTAACTATTAGAACTAGTTTAACTGAACTCAACTAGATATAATTGAACTAGATTACTAAAATCTAGCAATCACACATGCTTAATTGAACTCCAAGCCCTCTAACTTGAATTTAATGAGCTAACCGAGTGGCGAACCATGTCACACAAGTTAACTGCATCCAAATTGTTTGCTAATGTGGAAATTCGATTTTTCTCAATTTAACTAAGGCAAAATCAAATTGAAACTTTCTTACTACATTTTCCAACATTGATCACTCTTCTTATCCGATGAAATATGTTTAGACAAATTTTAAAGAAATAGAGTAAATTAAAAATAACTAACGTATAATCTCATTAAAATGCAGATACTTCTTGTAAAAATATTCTTATTATCCTCTCATATATTAAAATATTTTGATATCTCACATAAAATTTAGAAATGAAATAAAAAAGATTTAGAAAAATTTCATAATTTACACTCTCAAAATTAAAATCAAAGCCAACCTAATTTTATAACTTGTAATTTCAACTAATATTCAATGTAAAAAAAAAAAAAAAATCAAAGCCAACCTAATTTTATAAATTGTAATTTCAACCATCATTTATAGATATTCAATGTAAAAAAAATAAGATAAACGTCATGCATCACTAAATAAGATAAACATCAATGAATGGCATGAATGAATGACTAAAGAAGATAAACATCACATCACAGATGACTAAACGCTCTTTAAATCTCTTCAAACTCTAGTCAAAATCATAACCTACCCTAATTTTAAACATAAAAATTAAATTTATTTAGCGCAAAAAAAAAATCAACCTGCCCAAAATATCTGTCTACTTTTATACACTTTTAATCCTCACAACGACTTTTCTAAACTCTTCGAGTCATCAAAACTATTCTAATATTGGATATTTTTCCAATAGCTTGTTCCAAAACAAACATGGTATAAGTATACAACAGAACTAGAGTTTCAAACACAAAATAATGTATGCATTCAAGAGTGATTTCTTTAATTCTGGTAAAATTTTCAACAGCAATTGAAAGCTACTGAGTTCTCAACTATCATTTTTCAAATTTTAATTAGCATAAAAATTACAACAGAAACTCAAAGCCACTGGAATATATTTGGTATTAATAGGTGAGTTCTCAACTATGCTTTCAAATTAAAATATCAACAGCAATTTAAAGCTACCTGAAGTTATCTAGAGTTAGAAACGGAGTTATCTCTTTGAGATCTCTTCGCTAAATTTTGAATCGTTAAATTTTGATAATACTTTCAGATCTTTCGGCAAAGTAGCAACTGTTTTAGTTCGGTCTTGTCTGTAACATAAATTGAATTACTTAATCGATTTCACGTAGTCTAAAACTGCAAACCATGGAAACAGCATTTAAGAAAAGCATCGATATATTTTACTGCTATTAGTACCTGTCCAAGGCCTCCAAATACTTATTTTCTGTTTCTTAGTCTCGAAGAACATTTTCAAAGAGTACCTGCGAGACAATGTTCGACTTCATCACATTCCCAGCGTGAGCCTCATCCTCAAAATACGTCATATTGAAAAATAAGCCTGACTCGCTCGAGGCTGAAGATCAAGTTCACACTACTCCATCAAATAAGCCTGTATCACTTCATTTTTCTTCAATTTTAAAACAACATAAAAGGCAAAACAAAGGGCAGAATATAATAATTAGACTCATGAATTTTTCCTCATCCAAGAGATGAACTGTATAATAAGGAACAACAATTCCCTAGTAACCTATGACACGATGCCAGCTTTTACTTTAATGCTAAATATCCATGCCCATTATCAAACAGCAGCCCTTGCATAGCTGATGGTGTGTCCAATCCAAAATGAACGCTCAATACGAGCACTTTACAGTCTCAAATCAGAAATTCTAGGTCTTCTTGAAAAACAGTCCAAATAAAAAATTTACGTCTTCTTGAAAAACAGCCCAAATAAAAAATTTAGGTCTTCTTTAAAAACAGCTTAAATAAAAGCGTTTCGCTTTAAATTCGAATATTCTAGACACTTATTTTCATCAATTCAACAGAGTCTAAATTTACAAGCTATAGTTGTTCGTAATGTTTACAGTCACTTTTTGGCATTTGCTCACTGGAAAACAGGGAATGGAGCAAAGTATCCAATATAAGGTGTAATGTTCACACTGCAGGATTTATTTATAAGGATCACTTCTGGCGGGCAGATTTTCACTGCAAATTTATCTAAATAGACCACTTCAAACTTTAAATTTATCTAAAAGATCAATTCTCGCAAACATTGTAAATTTATCTAAAAAATCACTTCTTGCAAGCAGATTTATCTAAAAAGATTACTTCTCGCCAACACTGTAAATTTATCTAAAAAGATCACTTCTTACAGGTAGATTTATTTGAAAGGATCACAGACTTTGAAAGCATTACTTTCTACGGGGATCTAAAAATATCACTTCTTGCAGGCAGATTTATTTGAAAAGATCACAGACTTTGAAAGGATTACTTTCTGCGGGCTCGACCACGGAATGTGACTTGGAGAGTCTCCACAGAATTGAATCATTGACCTTTCAATGGAAAGCGCTTTTAATGACGTAAAATATAAAACACATTAAAAATATATATATTATGCAAATGCAAAAAGCTTTGCAATACTCTGTACCTAAATAATATTGCGACGCTTCTTTCCCTGCTTTCGCTTTGAATTTCTCTTTGTTGTTTGTCTTCTGCAGATTCTTTTAGTGTGTTAATTGTGTTTTTGCATTGTTGAAGCCTGAAGCAAAAAAGATATTCTGCTGGTCAGACAAAACACTTCGAAGTATAAGAGATGTTGCGTCCACAAACTGCATACACTCTTCTGTCCAGTCTGTGCAATTGTAAACTTTAAACTTCAAATATGGCAGATTTCTCATAACTAAGCGTATTTGAAAGAGAAGTAAATGTGAAAATTTACAAAAAGATATTCTCCTTTTCAAAGAAACCACTTCGAAGAATGAGAGATGTTACGTGCACAACCTGCATACTCTCGTCTGTCCAGTCCGTGCTACTGTAAACATCAAATAGCGCAGATTTCTCATGTCTAAGCGTCTTTGAAAGAGAAGTAAATTTGAAAACTTACAAGAAAGATATTCTCCTTTTCAAACAAAACACTATGAAGAATAAGAGATGTTACGTGGACAACCCGCATACACTCTTCTGTCCAGTCCGTGCAACTGTAAACATCAAATAGGGCAAATTTCTCATGACTAAACGTATTTGAAAGAGAAGTAAATGTGAAAACTTCCAAGAAATGTATGATGAAATTAACAAGCCTAAATGCAGATCCACATAGCTAATATGATAACTTCACAGAAATTTAAGATGGAAATAGACTGAAAGCATTGCCTGCAAAAAAAATTATAAATCGACTGAAAGCATTGCCTGCAAAAATGTTTATAAATCGACTGAAACCATTGCCTGCAAAAAAGAGCTCATAATTCTACAGAAATTATTGCCTGCAAAAAAGTTTATATGTCGACTGAAAGCATTTCCTGCAAAAAAGCTCTATCAATTATGTGTCTGAATTAAGAAGTGATGAAAGGAACGCTCATCTTCATCGCACTATGACCACCAAAAATGAATTTAAGATTTAAGAGCGCAGTGCAAAACAGGAACATGCTCGTTTTCGATGTGAGTCGTTTACACCATAGACATCGAGATTTATAACTGTAAATTTTAAAATGATTTAGTAACCTATAAGCTCAAAATCAAAGTCTATATATTTTTTCTTATAATATTTTTTTTAAAAATTATCCTTACCTATGATATAGGAAAAAACTCCTCTGCACTTTGATTATTTTAGCCTTTTATATGAAACTTAAACATGAAATAGAGAGGATTCCAAAGGATTTCATAACTTATAATTTTGAAAAAATATTTTTTAAAAAAATTATCCTTACCTATGATATAGGAAAAAACTCCTCTGCACTTTGATTATTTTAGCCTTTTATATGAAACTTAAACATGAAATAGAGAGGATTCCAAAGGATTTCATAACTTATAATTTTTGAAAAAATATTTTTTAAAAAAATTATCCTTACCTATGATATAGGAAAAAACTCCTCTGCACTTTGATTATTTTATCCTTTTATATGAAACTTAAACATGAAATAGAGAGGATTCCAAAGGATTTCATAACTTATAATTCAAAACTAAAGTTATAAATTTTATAATTTATAATTTTCAAAAAAATAAATTAATACACCTTTTTCAGTATTTTTCATAGAATCTAAACGTTTCACCATTAAGAATATTACCATTTTTAAATACTTAATATATCAGAGTAAGATGGACAACATCATAGTTTTTTGTGACAACTGAACAGCTACTTACATATGGTGAATTTTTGGCTATTTTTGAAATTTTCTAATATATATTTGTATATGTATACAGATACATGATGGTATACCTTTTTCTGGGTTTTTATTTGCAAATTATTACAGATTTTCTGCCTATAGATGACTTTAGTCACTATTGCTGCATATGCCAATAACATCTACAACATGTAATTTTCCACTATAATAAAAAATTTTGATTTTTTCCCTAACAAAATAAGATAGACAACATAAATGACAAAAAACTCTTAAAAACTACTTCAAATTTTAATCACAATTATAAATAACTAAAATTAAAAATGACATAAAAATATTAGTCTTGAGTATTTAATTGGTGAATACATAAATATGTCATTATACAAAACACCAATAATACATCTAAATTTAAGAATAATTGTGATGCAGTAAAAAAAAATAGTGAATAAAAAGAAGTGTTCAACTCCAATTTCAAAAATCAAGATTAATTTAAATTTTGATGGGCACAAGAAAAAAATTCAACATCTCTATAATACCAATATCAACTTTTCTGAACTTTAAATCATCAAAACTAACCTTTCTAAACTTTTAACCATCAAAACTAATATTTCATGACTCTTTACATCATGAAAACTATTATAATTTTGAAATATCCTTTAAAAAATTCCAGAACGTTTTTAAGCATATTATATTGGAGTTGTCTATAATACGATTTTTTGGAGATTCTGGTGAAGGAATCCGACAGAAGAAACTGAGGTTAAATCTTGATTTGTTGCAGTTAAAATGGTTTTTTAACTGCATATTTGGATTCAGCACCCTGAAAAACCATGGGACGTTTTGATTGTGCAGAAACTAGCTATCAAACTTGTGATTCCAATATATTGCTGCCGAATTTTGACCGAAAAAACCCACCTCAAAAGCTTCCAAAAGAGTCTCATTATAGACAACTGCATATTATATATATAAAAGTAAACTCCTAAAGTAAAAGAAACCAACCTCGGTCTACTATGATGATATTGTAGATTACAATAATATTGATATTATGGCAAAACGATGACCAGCAAAATTATTACACAATCAGGGGCTACGTGCAGATATGGAGGTGGATGTATTTAATGCAGTGAGGATTGTGCATATATTGTGAGGCTGGTGCATTTATAGAGAGAGATGAAAATACTGCAAGGAACGATGCAAGTTTCTTAGCGTGGGCGTGTTCTTTCATAAATTGATGATGATATCAATCAATTTATGAATCCGTTGAGGCACTGAAGCAGAGGTACAGTGATTCGGCCATCCACAATTGCATCGAACACCTTCTGGATATCCTGCTGGGGCGTCTGGTCTGTCCTTGGTGTCATCATTTTGGTGTTGAGCTCCTCTCTGATAAATGCGTACAGAGCAAAGAATTTAGAGCCATGGATTAATGTTCTGCAACAGGAGCCTCCCTGCATGGGAATGCAAGTGCGCTGCTCGTATGACAGTCTGGTTTCTGTTAACTCATCTTCTACTCTTTGCTTGAGGTGGGATTCGAACTCTTGTATCTGCTCTACAATTTGAAGGTCGTGGAATGCAAGAATGGAGTCAAGAAATGTTTGTTTGAGGGCAGAGACAAGTGGGAGGGCAGGGTCGCAAGGGGATTCTAAATATGTGTACACTGGAATACCCCTGGCAACGTTAATAAGCTCTTCTTTAATGGATTCAGGGAGATGACATGCATCTGAAACACTTGAAATGATTCCTAACACAGCTTTTACAAGTATTTGTTCTAGTTGTCTGAGATCTATTGCCTGGCAGAGAGCTGGTAAGTAAGATGCCAGCATTAATTTTAAGATATCCAGAGCTTCTTCAGTCTTCCTAGCAGATATGAGGGCCAGAGAATTGATGTCCTGGTTGTGCTGCTCGGCACTGTGAACGTGGGTAGTGACTGGGTTAGCCAGGAATTGAAGCTCGGAACTGTAAGCAGCCATGGCTATGTCGACTCCCTTGAAGCCATAGTCCAAGCTCAGGTCAGGACCCAGGGCAAGGTTGCCCGGGAGCCCATTGCTGTAGAATTCAATCATTAGCTCTGTGAACTGTGCAAAGATGAGCTTACCCAGTCCAGCCAGAGCTACACGAACATAATCCATATAGAATCCCACTGCACTGCCCTGGAAATTGGCGCCATGGAGGGCCTTGCCGTTGACATGGTCCATGATGGGATTGTCGTTGGCAGAGTTGATCTCTGTCTCAATTGTGACCGTGGCTTCTCTTATGGTCTGCACCAGAGGGGCCAGCCACTGGGGACTCGAACGTAGAGCATAGCGGTCCTGTTTGGGCTTTTTCAGAGAATTGATGTTGTAATACTCTCTTGAAAGCTTCTGGAAGGGGCTGTTTCTGAGAAGCCATTCAAGAAGTGCCGCGGACTGTATCTGCCCTGGATGCGGCTTCAACTCGTGGATCAGCGGATGCGCGAATTCTTCACGCCCGAAGATGACTTCGCAGAACATTCCACAGAGCATTTCCACGAGCAAGAGCAGAACGTTGGCATCATACATGACGGTGGCAGCGAGGGCAGTGGCAAACGAAGTGCCATTGACAAGAGCCAAACCCTCTTTGGCCTGGAGCTTGAAGGGCTGCAGGCCTGCTTTCACCAGAGCCTCCGGTGCAGCCACTTCTTGTTCTTCACCATGACCCCCAATTCGAGCCTTGACTTGGGGATTCCCAATTAGCAGACCCGCTATATAGGCCAAGGGAATTAGGTCACCTGAAGCGCTCACAGAGCCTCGCAAGGGGCATTTGGGCGTGATCTGAGTATTGATAAGTTGCTGTAGCGCTTCCATGATCTCCCATCGAATCCCGGAGCAGCCATAGATGAAGCTATTCATTCTCAGAAACATGGCGCATCGAGTGGTGATGGGGGAGAGCTCCCCCGGCGAAGAAGAAGGGCCGGTGAATGCTCCAGCTAGCAAACACCGAATTAGGGCTTCTTGCAACTCGCTCAGTTGGTTGGTTCTCTTGCTTGAACAAGCACCGAATCCAGTGGTCACGCCATAGATATCAGCGCCTTCCTTGGCTTTCTCTTGCACCCACAAAGAACACCTCTCAACCCGTTCTCTGCAATTCCCGCCATGACTATCAAGTGTCACTTTCACTTGGGGTTTTCGCCCTAGGGCAGTAACATGGGCAACGGTGATGCGGGAACCATCGACATTGATGTTCTTGATTTCGTTGAAGGTATTGATCAGAAGGACAATGTGCGTAACGTGAGAAGTAAAAGCAGTAGCACAACCTTTTCCTTTGACTTGGGCGTACTCCATTGCAGACTAATTCAAACCTTACAGAAATGGCTCACTCAAACTTCTTAATAAGACACCTTAAAGTCCCACCAGACCAGACTACAACTTGGAAAACTCTGGGCAGCTGCCCCATGGCTTTATACCCCTCAGAGTTCTCGTCGAACATAAAGAAAATCCGATCTTCTTGTTGCATTCTGCACATTGCTAAACTGTTCAAACCCACGAGAGATTCGAACTGAAACAGAGAATGAGAGTACATTCAAGCGAAGGGACACCCACTAAAGTTGTAATGTCTCTATTCTGAGGATGAGGATGAGAATACTCCACAGCCATGGGATAAGGGATGGTGTGGATGAAAACGTGCTGGATTCTATTCATGTTTTGGAGTACAATTATTATGAGTCTTGGAACACACCCTTGGGTTTAAGTGACAGAATAACAAAGATTTTGAAGATCTCATAAAAGCTTGAATGGAAATGATTTTGAAAATCTCATAAAAAGATAGAATGGGAAATGGGAATGACAGAATATGAATTGATCCACGTTGTTAAAACAAACCCAAAATGAAGACCAGATTCTATTTTTTGCTTTTTACATCACTTTAATGCTACTTTATCTACATTCATATCATCATCATTGCATCATTGTTATTGGACCCTTCTCACCATTATTATTGATCTTTTTATCCCTCTTCTGGCCCAAACTTTTACAAATCTATGCTTAGATGTTTCCCGAGACAGACCCTTTTCTTGAATTTTCCATGTTTTTTTTTTTTCCTCAAATTTTTAGATATTTATATTTAGAAAAGTTTCAACCATCTATATTTATATTTAAATGTTTATTGAAATAGTAAATTTATTGAAATAGTAAATTTCATAAGTGGCTTTCCATCTTAACTTTTAAATCTAAATTATCATAAATCAATTAATATATATTTTTATAGATTTTACATTTATATTTTTTATTATATATATTTTTATAGATTTTACATTTATATATTTTAATTTTTTATTTATAAAATTTTATTGAATATTTAAATTATTTAAAAAGGTTTGTTTTAGTGGTGGAAGATTAAGAGTTTTTATTATTATTTTAAGTAAGGTTCAATTTTTGTGTAGATTTTTTTGATAGTGATGTAAGTGAGCTATAGGAGCAGCTTGAGAAAGTGATGTAATATAATCATATTTTTTTAAACCATAACTATAATTTATATTAATAAAATACTTGATTGAAGCCCAACATTACATCATAATACATCAAAAATCATAAAGCTTTTAACTAACTAACTAAACCAAAAAGAATGATTGGTTGGCTTCTAATTAACTAGCTAGACCAAAAAGAAAGGGTTGGCTTTCAGACTAAGTATAAATGCCACCATATTACTATAACTATACTATGTCACTAATGAATGTATATGCACCAAAAGAACTCTCAAGATACAACAACTCTTAACTTTCATAACTAGACATCAAAGGGAGAGTAAAAAACATCAAGACCTAGACGCAAATTGGTATCAAGAATTAGTTCATTTAGAACTAAAGCTCACAATAATGCTTACTAAAGAACGATAATGCTTACTAAAGAATCTATTGTATGTCATTTCCCCAAAGTGATATGTGCTTCTTTTAATTACTAGCAAAGAGTGGAAATTTCATCCTTTATTTTTTTTTATCAAATTCCTATGTTCAATGAGAATCTCTACAAGTTGTGTCAAACTGGAGACCAATTTGTTTTGATTAAGTTGGAGAACTAGAATTTCAACTTACATTTTTCTTAGTTGGTCTTGCATATACTCATTCTAGAAGCTCAACTCATCCATTTTCGCCTGATAATGCTAAATTGTCCAATTATAGGTGAGGTAACCTCTTCCACACACTCTTTGTTCTAGAAATTGCAAATTACTATATGCGATCCCTTAAAAGGGAGGAACAAGGATTCAAATGCTTCAACATAAGACTGAAACAAAGTTGTAGGAGGACCTTTGACTAGCCAACATGAAACCAAAATTGTCATGTGACTCGAGAGCCAAATAAGTTCACTGAAAACTATAAAATTGCATCCTAGCAAGTGCGCATAACTTAGGGATTGACACCAACCAAGTTGACACAATGAGGAAACATACAAAAAAATCACAATTTACAAGTTAGAGAATTTTACCCTAAGCAATAAAGATGGGTTTGAGTGCAATAGAGGCCAAAGACCCGCTAGTCCACATATTCAACAAACCATAAATAAAGATAATTGGAGTGTTATGTGAAAGATTCCCCCATGGCTGGGAAGTTCTAACATTTGTCACTTGAAGCTCGAAGCACCCAAAGAATGTTTCCAGAAATTCAAGCACAATGCTTAATAAAACATCATGTTTTCATATTCATCGCCTTTTCCCACTAGTTATACTAAGATTTGACTTATTGTATTTGCATGGAACCAAACCATTATGATAGTACAACAACAAATATTACCTATAATATGCTTAGTAGGTATGAGCCAACTTCCAAATTCTCAATATGTGAGCACTGAGCTAGGAGCAAAGGCCCCATCCCTTGAATTTCCCACATTGTTAGGATGTGTTGTTGATCTCCCATAGCACGGTTAGCTTTCATATCCAACACCTGTGACTTAAACTTCACCTCTTGTAAGGGATGCCATAACTTTCCTTGAATTTCATCTACCTCATCATAGTACCTAAATGATGCATCCTTATTAATGTAGAAGAGGGATAGCCATAATGCAGTAGGATTACATGTATCCACCTTCCTCTCACACCAACAATTTCACAACCTGTGAACTATACTCTATAGATTTATCCCCAATCGATTCAAAATGTCAGTGACACCTCTTTCCTTCAGCTGCCATTGGATCTAATATCCAATTTAGTCACCTAACATGAGATATACCTCTAAAAGAAATCACATTGAAGCATTAATGAAAGGAAGCCAACCTTGACTCAAATGAAGATTAATACTCACAATACCCCCATCCTTAGACCATGTTATTGTCCCACCCCATTTGGACCAAAACTCTAGAGATCAACACAATGTGAGAGAAAAATGTGACCCCATGTAGCAGAGCTTTATAACCATCTCCTACATGGTATGATCTCCATGGAAGTGCCATGAGTCTAATGGGATCATATTCCCCCCAAACTTAACACTTCATATGAATTGTTATCATGGTAACGAGCTTGAGGAAACTTTCCCATTTCCCTCTAATTCCCTTATCTTCAAAATCACACCTTTATTTGCAATTGCATAAGTGTTTTGATTATTGGCCTTTAGAATACAAAGAAAGGATATGGAATATAAGCATGAAATAAGTACTTTGATATTTTTAACAATATTCTTCAACATGCTTTCATGAGGGAGAGAATAATAGATCATATACTTAATGATAATTTTTTAATCCCCCATTACATTTATTGATGTGACTGGTTGACCTTTTGCTCACATTAGACCTTGAAGCATTGCATAAGCCTCTACTTGACTGTTAGGAAGAGCACCCATACCCTAAGTGTATTATAATTCTATTTTTCACTTGGGGAAATAGATCAACCCCCTAGTTTTGCCACCCCTATTTAAAAGGAGGGCATGGTGGTCGGATTTCATCCACCTATATGTACATGGGTCACAAAACATTTAATATGGTTTATGTGGGTGCAACCAAATGTTCAACCACTATGTCAAGGTGCCCCCATGGATCGAGGTTAATCCCTCATGAGAGTTGAACCTTTCCCAATGGTAAAAAGCTCCTCACCTTCCACCATTGGATCCAAACCATTTGGGATTTATAATAGAAGGACATGGGGGTGGGATTTCATCCACTTATGTGTGGACATGCCACAATTATTTAATATAATTTCTCTAGGTGAATGTGACCACATGTTTGACCACTACATTAGGCCCTCATAGGAATTGAACATTTTCCAATGGTGAAAAATGCATTGCTTTCCACCATTGGATCCAACCTTTTTGGGCTCCTAAAATTGAAGGACATGGGGACGGGGTTTGATGTACTTATGTGCGCATGGGTCACACAATCATTTAATATAATATCTTTTGGTGCAATTACATGTTCAACCACTACTTCAAGGTGCCAATATGACTTTAGGTTAAGTCCTCAAGAGAATTGAACCTTACCCAAGAGTGAAAAACTCCTAACTTGTCACCTTTAAATCTAACCCTTTTGAGTAGTCTAATTATTCCCATAGGCATGTCTATTTTGGAATTGAGCTTCCATAATTTTAATTTAATTATCAATAATTATTAGATGGATGAGAAATATTTAAGCTACATGGAATATTCTATAATATTCTTAATAGTATACACAAATCAAATGTTGAGATTTATTTCCAAATTTGTTATGTTTTTTTTTCCTTTTATTTAAATTCATTAATTGAAAAGAAAAAAAGCACATGAACATGTGTCATATGAAATGAGTTATGTTTTTTTGGGCATGTGGTATGATAAGCCATGGTATTATAACAAATCATGTTTACATATTAAGAATCCCAATAATAAAGTGGAATGAATCTTCATAGTTAAGAGTCTTGTTACATTTTTTTTAAATGTATATATGTTTAACTTATATATTAATTCTTTTTATCACTGAAAATTTGAAGGCTGGAAATTTATAGTAAATTTTAGAAATGTTGGCATCCCAATATGTAAAATGTCTAGGGATATTTTTGTAAAAAAATTATAATAACTTTATATAGTCTTTGTATAATTTTTTGTGATTTTTAAGGTAAAATAATTTTATAATATGTGTGTGGGTAGTAGCACAATTGGAAAAAGGCATGTTTGCAAGCCCTTATGTATTTAAATGATTGGAAGTTCCACCCTCTGGACATGTCTCACCGGTTAAACGTTTCCCATAGAAAAACCATTTAATTTATATGGTTATGCTAATATAATCAATATAGAGCACACAAACTTAAATAACATCACATATATAAAATAATATATAAGGTAATAACATGGGAGATTATGGATTTCACCCTGAAAAAGTTTGGTATATTGATAATATTAGGTATATTTTATTTTGAGAGATAACATAACAATTTATGATCAAGAATAATAATAAAAATAATATCTTTCATAAAATGCAAAAGATAGGGAAATTTATAAAGGTGAAATTTTGTGAGTTGGTTATTTTTTGGACATTTTTTCTCATTTGATTAAAAATATATAATATATCTATATGTGAATGATATTTATAAAAAATTACCAATTCTAATAGTAAATTATATGTTCTTTATTGAATATTCACCCACATTTTATATGAATGACTTTCCAAACCATAATAGTCATTAATAATACTATACATAGGAATAATATTTGGATCCTTCAAAATATCATGGTAAACGACTAGGTGATAGGGTGTTTTGTTAAAGTAGTCCGAAGTTGTTTCAAGATTCCTTGGGTATGAAACATGTAGCTATATTAAATGTTGGTGTGGTTTGAACCTTCTAATGTACCTTTTATTTATTTATTTTTATTTTTTTATTAGCATAGATACATCTTAACTTTAAATTTACCAAACACTGAAAAACACCAAATATCTCAAGATGCAAACATCTCTTTAAGTGCAAAAGTGGAACACAAATTTATATCATGAATAAAAGTTTGGGCTTGACATTTTTCCTACGTGTTATATATATTATTATATATTATATATATATATATATAATTATATATATCTTAAAAGTCTATTGTAATTATTTTGGTGGTTGACATAATGGTTATTAATCTAACCCACCCTAGTTCAATTTGTGGAATGTCCGATGATAAGAAATATTGTTGTATTCCCTATGTACCTATGAAAATTGTAAAATTAATGTTAATTGAATTATTATTATTTTAATGTGACATGTATATTGTGATTTTTTTAAGCATTGTTTATAATTTTATTAATAAAATCAAAATTACAATATAACACATTAAATTGACTTATTTTTATTTTTTGTTACTTTTTTAATTGAGCCAACATTTTGTTTTATTATTATTTTTTATTA
>APFE030016006.1:60145-70570 GCA_000404065.3 Pinus taeda | reverse complement strand
TGCGTACGTTAATCCCAACGTTCTCTAATACAACGAGCTCCAGTGGGTACCTTACCAACACTCGGGTTTGCTCATTTCTATAAGGATCCATATCCATGATATCCATGTCTATGAAATTTAGAGTTTTTAGAGTTGAAGCTATGTTGTCGATTTGAAATTTCTGTTGCAATGCCCAATTGCAGTGTTTCGTTTTTAAATTTCTGATTATATAGCTCTGTCGGCCAAATATTTTGATAGCTGAGACTATTTTTATATTTCTGATTGTATATCTCTTCCCATTAATCATTTTAATAATAACTGACAGATGCGCTTTGAAATTGTCAATCTATCATGTGAGCATAGCTTGATTTATTTGTGGCAAATGACTCCACTTGTGGAAGATTTTTGTTGGGTCTGTGAAATATGTCTTCTAATGGAAGATTAGAAGATTCCTTCCATTAGAAGATTCCGGTCTGTGAAATATATCTCCTAATCTTTCATTCAAAGTGAATTTTTATTTTTTAAAGTTGGGTGGTTCTCCATTTTCTAGATTTATTCGATGATAACCAATCAAAATGGGTGGTTGTCCATTTTTCTGTTTTTAGATTTACTGGATGATAACCAATATTTCTAGCTTTACTTATTTATTCACCGCAATCTTCTGTCTACAAGGTCATGTGATCCATATGGCATTACCCTTCTTTTTAAAACAAAAGAACGTAATCTAAAATAAATTTTCAGATTTTATTATCGATCCTCTTATTTCACGTTTTGCCTATTAGATTTTTAGCATAATGGGATTTTACCAAATTTTAAGATGGTATAACAATGTCAACGTCGTCGTTTTTTTGATGTTTTCGAAAAGGAAAACACACTCATAGTTTTCTCGTCTATTTTCGCCATTTAAGATTTCAAAATTTAAGTGAATTAATAATTGAATAAACTATAATTAACCATTAAAATATCTTTAAAGAAATTGTCTTCTCGAACAAAATCCGAAACTCAAAATATCTTAATAGTCCCGATCGTTGACCGCCCATTAATGCATTCGTTGACCATGTTTTTTTGGTGTTATCATTGTTTAACCAAAGTTTTAAAATGACAATTATCGTCTATCAAAATTTTAACCAAAGTTTTTGGCTGGGCAAAAAAGGACCTCTTATTGCCGGCTTCGCTTATACCAATGCAAAAATGTGGTGACAAATTATAGTTTATCCAATTATTAATTTTGACTTCCAATTATTTAGTGATAGGACTATTTATTGTTATTTGAATTTTTGTTGTAAGATATTCCATTTATCTTTTTCCATTCATATGTAGTCCCTGCCGATATGCAACAGTGAGCTATTCCGTGAGGTTTGGCTTTGTTTTTTAGTGAGTAGGTTAGCAGTCAATATTCATTTCTTAGCCAGCATTATCCAGAATCAACCAAAAGCTAAATCTGCACATAAGTTTTGGTTTGTATTCGAGTCTAAAGAGACCATTTCTTTTTAATACATAATCAATGTTGTTATATTTATCTGATTGGGTACTGAGAATTGAATCTTCTCATGCATTTCAGTTAGCCCTAAACGAAACTGAGACGGTAATTGAGAGAGCCATTATGTACATTAGCCATGACATGGGAGTTGCAACGTGGAAGCCTGATACTGAAGCAACGTGGAAGCCTGATCACTGTATTTAATCGTATTTATCTGCTTGGTTATTTACCTGATCACCGTATTTAATCTTATATTTATTTGCTTGGGTATTTATCTGATTAGGTACTGAGAATTGAATCTTCTCATGCATTTCATTCAGCCCTAAATGAAACTGAGACGGTGATTGAGAGAGCCATTATGTACATTAGCCATGACGTGGCAGTTGCAACGTGGAAGCCTAATCACCGTATTTAATCGTATTTATCTGCTTGGGTATTTACCTGATCACCGTATTTAATCTTATATTTATCTGCTTGGGTATTTATCTGATTGGGTACTGAGAATTGAATCTTCTCATGCATTTCATTCATCCCTAAACGAAACTGAGACGGTGATTGAGAGAGCCATTATGTACATTAGCCATGACGTGGGAGTTGCAACGTGGAAGCCTAATCACCGAATTTAATCGTATTTATCTGCTTGGGTATTTACCTGATCATCGTATTTAATCTTATATTTATCTGCTTGGGTATTTATCTGATTGGGTACTGAGAATTGAATCTTCTCATGCATTTCATTCAGCCCTAAACGAAACTGAGACGGTGATTGAGAGAGCCATTATGTACATTAGCCATGACGTGGCAGTTGCAACGTGGAAGCCTAATCACCGTATTTAATCGTATTTATCTGCTTGGGTATTTACCTGATCACCGTATTTAATCTCATATTTATCTGCTTGGGTATTTATCTGATTGGGTACTGAGAATTGAATCTTCTCATGCATTTCATTCAGCCGTCAACGAAACTGAGACAGTGATTGATTTTAAATTTCGTTGACAAAGACACAAAGGTTTCCCGCCATATTCGGCATCCTTATACGGACACCAACCAGTTTGCGTGACTTATTTGTTTGTTTAAATTCAAGTATTTCATTCAGCCCTAAACGAAACTGAGACAGTGATTGATTTTAAATTTCGTTGACAGAAACACAAAGGTTTCCCACCATCTTCCGCATCCTTACACAGACACCAACCAGGTTGCGTGACTTATTTGTTCGTTGAATTTCAAGTTGAGTTGTGTTAATGGTCCCTACCAGTCATGCTTGCACCCTAGCGAATAAACCTATCATCAAAATCTTTATATTCACTAAAACAATATTTCACATCAGGAGATAAAAACAACACAACAAACTTGTGGGTCCACATCGTGCTTGCATGCAACCCACGTTGCCTCTCATTGATGTCACGCACGTCTTCTGGGTGATCGCAAATGCCCGCCGAGGAATCGAAGAGGCCGATTTGAATAGTAAAATGCTTGCAAATGTCTAGGATTGTCTTATTCCCAATGCCCCCAATCTGGGACATGTGCGTCTGCAAACGGGAACAGAGCATTATCCGAGCGTTCATGATATTTCCGCCTAGGCTGACTAATGGCTCGAAATTCAGCCACCATGATAAGTTGCAGGACATACTGTTTGAAAATTTAGGAGGAAAGAGTGATATTAAGATCCGCTGGTCCATCAATTGGCCCGCTGTAATATTATTCGGTTTCTCTCCTTTGACTAGCTACTCCTCCATGAATTTCCTGGTTTCTCTTGCAGTTTACGTTGCGAGCTGCAAGGAGGAGGGCACGCAGTTCAGATTCCCGGGGAATTCCATCACATGGGAGGGGATTTCAGAGGCTTCAGATGCGAAACCCATTGGGGAGCAGCAGATATGGGCATGCGTTGAACCAAATGGGAAGAACAAGGTATTTAATGTGAGCAACGAGGATGTATTCAGATGGAAAAATCTGTGGACTGTGGTTGCAGAGAAGCTGGAGGTGGAGGCGGGTGATTATGAGGGGCGTTGATTTTCTTTGGCAGAGGAAATGAAAAGTAAGAGCAGTGTGTCGGAGGAAATAGTGAAGGAGAAGGGGCTTGTGGAGAGCAGGCTTGAAGAAGTGGGGGAACAATGGTGATTATCTGTTGATAGAATATTGAATAGGAGTTTGATGAAGGGTGTGAGCATGAGCATGAAGAAGAGAAAGGACTATGGTTGGGTTTAGGAACACAGAAAGGTCTTGTCTTGAATGGATCGATATGCTGAAAACCCATAAAATCATTCCTTGATTGAAAGGTATAGAAAATAGGCATGACTAATTGCAGTTTCAAATGTTGCAAACCATACGTAGTCTCTCTTCTCGATTAGGATAAAAAGGAAAGTTATTTCGACCTGTAACTTTTCAAAGTGCAATCAAAATTAAATTGCGTTTTCTAATCATTTTATGTTTCCAAATTTTTGGTTTGAATAATTTTTATTGTTATTTAAGATGTGCCTTAATTGAGATAGGTACATGTGAATGTCTTAGTGAGCAAAATGAATGACCTGACGTACCAGGTCACATTGCTCTGTGTGATTGATATGTGATAGTGCTGCTACCTGAGTGGCAGACTTCAAATCTTGGCTTGTATGTTTCTGTTTGTCATTCTAGAGGTGAGATTCGAGAACCATTCAAGGATCTTGTCATATTACAAAGCAATTGAATAAACAGTTCATTGAAATAACTGCACGACTAGGTAACTTGTTTTTTTTTTTCTTTGGACATACAATGCATTGTTTTGTGTGAATGAAAAACTTTCATATTGTAAGCACGGATTTGGTCATCAAGTAATACAAGGAGCAGAAATACCCTCATCTTGAATGGGATAAATATGTTGTTGTGTCAATTTGTTTTTACAGAAACTAAATGGCTTGTTTTTTTGGACCTGAAGGAAATGCAGAAATAGATTTGACTATAGATTAAGCTTCTTGGCTTATTGGTGCCAGTTCTGTTTATGCTATAGGATTATATTTGTTTCTTCATTTTGTAGGGTGCACTCAAAACCATAATTTGCAGGAAAACGTGTTCAGAAAACAAGTAACAAAGGTATATATTGACAATTTTATGAGGTTGCTATATAAAATGAAGGCTTCAAAGTCCTATATTTGTTTCTTCATTTTGTAGGGCGCACTCAAAACCATAATTTGCAGGAAAACATGTTCAGAGACAACTAACAAAGGTATATATTGACAATTTTATGAGGTTGCTATATAAAATGAAGGCTTCAAAGTGAGGATTCCTTACTGGATAAAATGGGGCATACCATGAATGCAGGGGAGCTTGTTTTGGGACACCGAAACTCGTTGGAGAAGATGTCCTCGAGGCTGGAAGAACATCAATGTTCCACATATTGAACCAGCAATCTCCCTTCCTATTTTTATTTTTACAAGTAGAGTAATATAAACTAATTAATGAAAACAAAGATAATGTATATAAACTAATTAATGAAAACAAAGATAATGTGAAAAAGTACTTACAACCATCAATATATGAATGCATGAACATAAATCTTTGGGAAGTTCACACATCTGTTCCATTATCTATGTAACAGATTTAAGTAAATGACAGTCTATAACTAATTCCCTGCAACAGGCTTCGGTAATTTGCGTGTAGCTTGGGGAATCCAATCTGCACTGCAACAAGCTTTGAAATGTTTTCTAACGTGTTGACATTGATTCCCAGCTGTAGTGCAATTAGTGTCACTTACACAGGGAGTAGTGGCACAATCAAGGTACACCGTTAATACAACAAGAATATCTTACAACAAGAATATGTGCATGGAAAGAAAACAAGAATATGTGCATGGAAAGAAAAGAAAACATTGAATGAATATGTGCTAACCCCTGTGATTTTGCTATCCGTTTTACCCAGGCCGGTGAAAATGGGTGTATTCGCCCTTCTATCAAGCTGGATTGATGCTGCCACTAATTCTACTTACAGGAAGAAGCGTAAACAATTTCAGGTAGCCGAGCGGAAGCTAACATTCAACGGAAGCGTAAACAATTTCAGGTAGCCGAGCGGAAGCTAACATTCAACGGAATGAAGAGCAGGTAACATGCAATGAAGAGCAGCTAACATGCAATGGAATGAAGAGCCCAAGCTGTAAACAGTCCTGGCAGCCAACAGTGACAAGTGTAAGCTTGTAAGCTCCACGGGTTTATGCAACAGTGACAAGTGTTTGTAAGCTCGACCGGTTGCCCCAACCTTACTTAGGATAAAATAACTTTTGAAAACTTTGCTTCGACCTTTGTTTCAAAAAACTTTACCGTCAGTTCAAAAACTTAGGATAAAATAGCAGAAACAGCATTGGGGCACGTGAAGCCTGCAATAAGAGGTTAAATGCAAAAGTTTGGTTAAAACTTCATTGCGCAAAACTGAAATTCCCAAAACTTTAGGTTAAATTTTGGTGAACAACATGGTCAATGGCAATTAATACTGGGTCAATGCTCGATCGAACGCTACAGTCCCTGCTATGCCTAAGGCAGGGACTAATAAGATACCAAGGTATGTTATTGTCTACTTGGAGCGATGTTCAATGTATCAAGTAACCCATGCCACACAACCACAATATATGGGCAATGAATAAGCAAATGATCTATATCTTCAAGTCCCGTCGTGTACATATGACAAGTGCCAAGACTTATAAATCCTCGAAACTATAAGTTCTTCCATATGAGCACATGGTGATATAATGCCAACCAAAACTATAAGTTCTTCCATATGAGCACATGGTGATATACTGCCAACCAATAAAAAAATGATTTTGTTTGGCAACTCCCATTTCCAAACTTCCCAGAACCATCAGTGGAAGATGAAATCCTTCTCTGTCCTATGAAACCTGTGATATATATAATTCACTACCGGCTAACCCTTTTTTAAGGCACCATGCCAAGCCATATTTTCATGTTGTAGTGTGATTGCAATGTTTATTGAGCATAATAGAGAAATGTATCTCTCCCATTCATAAGCATATACACCTGGGAGCCCTAATTCCTCCGCCCTTCTCGACTATTGTGATAAAAATATGAAGACTCGGGACGAGCTTATTTATTGCATTACAAAACACAAAAATGTAAACAAAACCCAGTCTGTAAATTTACGAAGGTTTTACAGAGGGTCATTAACTTTTTATCTAATTCTGACTCGTCGCCATACTAGTCGTCATACATAATGCGTAATTATTGTTCTAACCCTTCCTTTTAATCACAACCTATATTTTAACTTAGACCTTTTAATCACAACCTATATTTTAACTTGTCTACTGGTCTTATTCTTAGCTAAGGCTTACACCCTGGCTCTCGAGCCCACTGGACTTGGCTCTGGTACCATCACAGAAATATAAAGACTCAAGAAAAGCTTGTTTATTACATTACAAAACACAAAAATTTATACAAAACCCAGCCGGTAATTCTACAAAGGTATTAGGTCATTAACTTCCTATCTAATTCCATCGACTATCGCCAACTCCCCGCCGACTATCGTCGACTTCCCGCAGACTATCACCGTCATACGTCAAGTTGTAGATAAATATTATCATTGTGAGAATGATGAAATTGGTGAAAAAGATATATGTTGTAATTAATAAATGAGACAAATAAGAAGTGGTTCCCATACATTCCCTTAATAGCCTCTGACCCAACCTTCGTTCCATCACCAACATCCCAAGAGCCATTGCAAGTTTTCTTTATAAACATATATAAGATAGCAATATAGGTATATATTAAAATGATGTTCCGTATAGATACGTGCCTCAAGATAAACTATCTTATGATATTGTTAGTATGAAACGTGATTTCGTTACTATAAATCTTCCCTCCACAAAATTTGAGGACGCCATGAGAATTGACAGCAAAGTGTACAGGCAAATGAGGAGTTGCAACCAGCACAAAAAGATGACCCCACCCAAAGGCAACAAAGACCCATCGGCCTGGGATTTGATCGATCAAAAATTGTGTAACTAATTATGGTCAATCCAGACACCCGAGGGAGAGAAATAACAGGTTATATCCAAGTGGCAGTGGAGATTCTCTTTTTTCTATATTTCCACTTCCTTTGTAGTTACCATTTGAAACTCATTTTTCTCATTGATTTTCTTCTCCTCACCGGAAGAAATGGCATCTGCCATTTATGTTGCAGAATGTGCGGGATTTTCTACGCCTTCACCATTGGTCCACAGGGCCAAGCTTCGTTCTTCGACCCTACACTCTAATTTGGCTCAATCGCACAAGGTTTCGATAACCCCAAGGTATCGATAAATGTCGAAAATGTGTTACAGAAAAGTTTTGCAATTTGCAATTTTTATATTTGGGGAATTGTATTTAAATTGTTATATTTTGTATCTTTTCATTTGTTTGATACGTCATAGGTTCAAATTAGGTTTTGTTTAAAGGTCCATGGTCTATACCTATAGTCTATGTGGAGACTGTAGAAATAGACCAATGAAATAACGAAAGAAACAGCAAGAAAAACAAGAAACCCTCGCCAAGATATGAAATTGAATTTAAACTGAATGGATGATCTTCAATTATGATTTTTCGCTCTGTTTTATTTCAGGTGTATTACATTAGTTTTATATCATGACTATCGTTACATAACGATATACAACCGCTTAATTACAATTTACATAAAAAAAACATTACTAATTTGTTGTCAATACTAACAGAGACAATATTGTGATGCCCAAGTTTTTACCAAAAAAAATGGATCATAGGAATATGAGGGAACAAGTATATGTATATAACTTTTATCTAATTGAAGGTTTCATGGATCCTAAGAATATGAGGAAACAAGTATATTTAAATATCTTTTTTTTAATTAAATACTGGTTGGTTTTTGGTCAAATTAAGAGGGCTAAAATATATAAACCTTTGTATCAGTAATCAAAGTATATAAAGCTTTGTGTCAGTAATCAAGTTCAGATTCGAATCACGTTTGTGGGATGGTACATGTTTCATCATAACCTTAAATAAAATTATTATTATTTAACATTGTCATACATTTTTAATTTGTTTCATTGTAAGAGCTTACATATTCAAGTTCAAAAGAATAAAGAATCAAGTATGTATTACATTTCAATAGTCAAATTACTATTCAAAATTGCTATGTAAAGGTGAATTCCTTCTCCTACGAACAAATAATCTCATACAATATACACCATTTGATCTACAGTTTAGTGGTGAACTTAAATTACTATGGAATCGATAGGTGAACCGTGCCTTTACGAACGAGCCAATGGGATTGTTTTCGGGTGTAAACGAAATGCTGTCGTTTTATAGAGTTTACATGGTTGTTTTGAGAGGATCAATATAAGATTTTATCTCGGCCAGGATCCTTGGTATCCACTGTTATGGCAAGAAATATGCTAAATTTCCTTCCGCCTTTTCACTTACATTGCTACTTTCCTTCAAGCCATTTCACTTACAATGCTGGTCATTACAACCTATTAGCAAATTAGCTTCTGGAATTTCAGAATTTCCATGAATTAAAGTGTAGATCCCCTGTTGATCTTGATCACATGTTTGGTCATCTAATCACAAGTAGATTTTGTCTCTCAATGATCACTATTTTAATTTTTAAGAGTTCATATGTTACTGTGCACCTGCATCTAATTCTGTGAATATGCATTTGATTCTTATGAATTTCTGATATTACTGGTTTCATCTTTCAGGGAAGTTGAAAAGATCAGAATCCATTTCCAACCGCACAAATCTCCTGCACAGGTGGCTCATTCTACCTCACAAAGCTGCTGCAAAGGTGGCTCATTCCATGCCACCTCGGAAGGTTGAGACCTTTAAATCTCTAGAGGAGTGGGCACAAGAAAATATACTGATTTATTTAAAGCCTATTGATAAGTCTGGGTAGCGATAACATTTTTTTTTCCTGATCCTTCTTCTGAGGGCTTCATTGACCAAGTTAAATAATTGAGGGAGCGGTCGCATGAATTTCCAGACAAAACTATTTAGTTTGTCTAGTAGGAGACATGATTACAGAGGAAGCATTGCCTACTTACCAGACTATGCTGAACACATTTGATGGTGTAAAAGATGAAACTGGTGCCAGTCCCACTTCTTGGGTAACATGGACACATATGTGGACAGTTGAGGAAAATAGACATGGTGATATTCTTTATAAATATCTTTACCTATGTGGTCGAGTGGACAAGAAGCAGATCGAAAAAACCATACAGTACTTATTGGGTTTGGAATGGTACAGTGTCTCATCGTTTCAATCAGTTTATTTTATTATGTTTACTCTTGCTAACAACAAAATGTGGGATTCCACTCTATTTGTTTACTAGACATATTGCATGTTGAAGCTTTTCTGCAAGGTATTTTAGTTATTGAATGAGAATTTTCTGACTTGAGATTTTGTGACTTTCTTTAAACCAGGCATAGAAAATAGTCCCTATCTTCGATTGTTATAGACTTCATTCTAGGAAAAAGCAACATATGTATCACATGCCAACACTGTAAGATTTGCTAAAGGATATGGTTACCTGAAATTGGCCCAAATATGTCGAACTATTGCTGCAGATGAGAAGCGCCAAGAGCCTGCATACACAAAGATTGTTGAAAGGTTGTTTGAGATTGATCCTGACACCACAATGCTAGGCCTTGAAGATATGATGCGGAAAAAGGTTATAATGCCTGCACATTTGATGTGTGATGAGCAGCATGGTAATCTGTTTGACCACTTTTCTTCTGTCGCTCAGAGATTAGGTGTCTACACAGCAGGAGACTATGCTGACATCTTGGAATTCTTGGTTGAGAGATAGAATGTGAAGAAAAATAGGTGGTCTTTCTGCTAAGGGAAGGAAGGCTCAGTGTTGGAACTACTACACCTACATGCAGACTCTCAGTTAGAGCATGCAACTGCATGCAGACTCTTAGTTAGAGCATGCAACTACATGCAACTGCATGCATACTCTTAGTTAGAGCATGCAACT